>SJYQ01001196.1:100407-125289 GCA_006410935.1 Redunca redunca
AAGAATTGATGCGTTTGAACTGTGGTGTTGGAGAAGACTCTTGAGAGTCCCTTGGACTGCAAGGAGATCCAACCAGTCCATTCTGAAGGAGATCAACCCTGGGATTTCTTTGGAAGGAATGTGCTTAAGCTGAAACTCCAGTACTTTGGCCACCTCATGTGAAGAGTTGATTCATTGGAAAAGACTCTGATGCTGGGAGGGATTGGGGGCAGGAGGAGAAGGGGACGACCCAGGATGAAATGGCTGGATGGCATCACGGACACGATGGACGTGAGTCTGAGTGAACTCCGGGAGATGGTGATGGACAGGGAGGCGTGGCGTGCTGCGATTCATGGGGTCGCAAAGAGCCGGACACGACTGAGCGACTGAACTGAACTGAACTGAACTGATGCAAACATTCCATTCTAAAATATTTTACTGGCTTCCATAGTTGTGGTATTTAGCAGAAAGTCTCTAAAGCCACCCTCCACAGAAATTTTCGGTTCTTTTACCATTCAGTGTTTTCCCTTGCTTTTGTTCTAAACTCAGTCCAAATTCCTCTCATTGACTCTGTGTTTCCCAGGCATGCAAGATATAGACTTCTGCAAAATACCAGTGCTCATTTACAGAAATATTTCTCCCCTATCCTTATGTCCTAAACAATCCATCTTTTACTGGCCTCTTTTGTTTCCTTCCTAAGATACATCAAAATCTTCGTGACTGGTGTCTGTTTCTAGCTCTGAGGAAGGAATTGCAGGCAGGTAGGGAACCATGCCTGATAGTTCCAAGATGGTTACTCGTTTTTGTATCTTGAGGTATGTTTCTACAACCACTCGGTTTGCTCTGGGATTTACACAGAAGTAATTGTCTTGAGGCTTAGCATCACTTGCTCTCCTGATATAGCAGCTTATTGTGAGCAGCCTGCCAAGGAGAATGGCACAGCTGTGTGCAATCTGGGATCACTGTGTGATCTCTGGGGATCCCATGACACCCTAGAGCCATCTGGAGAACTAAGGGAGTGCCAGGAAATTAGCAAATTTGGACACAAGTCAAAGCAAGCAACTTAAAAGAAGACCAAACTTTCTCAATGTTCTCTTTAGAAAGTGATGGGGAAAGTGCTGATTTGGAGTCAAAGTTAAGCTGAAATTACCACTTTATGTCTTAAAATATTTATTATCTTAGACAAATAACTTGTCTATTCTTACTCTCCTGACCCATACAATACAAGAGAATAATGTACATGTAAATCTCCCAAAGTTATATGAATGCTTAATGCTTCATTTCTCCTGACTTTATCACCAAGACACAACAGTATCTTCAGATCAAATTCAAGCAGGGAAAATTTAGTGCTTATGTTTTCTTTTTACAAATAATTAGCATAAAGTCTCACTCCCCAAAATGAACCATAATCCTGTCTCTTATGTAAGGGTTGTGTTAGTGATTTCCTTCCAAACAGAATAGCAGGAGAGATAGAAGGGGAGAGAGAAACTTCACAGTGTAGAAACCTGACCAACAAATACTACCTCAAGCCAGTGAAGTCATCCTGATGGAGTGTGCACTTGACATGGGGTATTGAAAATGACAATTTACCTCTGTGATCTTGCTCAGCAAAACCCATAACCCCAATTTAACCTTCAGATAAATAGAAAACTGATTGAAATTGAGGGAACATTGTGCAAAATACTCCTCAAAACTGTAAACATCATCAAAAACAAGGAAAACCTACAGATGCCCAACAGGCACATGAAAAGATGCTCAATATCACTAATTATTTGAGAAATTTGAATCAAACCTGCCATGAAATATCAGCTCATACCAGTCAGAATAGCCATCATTAAAAAGTCTACAAACAATAAATGGTGGAGAGAGTGTGGAGAAAAGAGAGCCCTTCTACACTGTCGGTGGGAATGTAAGCTGGTGCTGCCACTAAGAAGAACAGTGTAGAGATTCATCAAGCATGTGTGCTGAGTCATATCTGACTCTTTGTAACCCTAGGGACTGTGGCCCACCAGGCTCCTATGTTCAGGGGATTCTACAAGGAAGAATACTGGCATGGGTTTCCATATCCTTCTCTAGGGGATCTTCCCAACATAGGGATGGAACCTGCGTTTCCTGCATTGGCAGGTGGATTCTTCACTACTGAATCACCTGGGAAGCCCTGGAGATTCCTTAAAATCCTAAAAATAAAGTTATTATATGATCCTGCAATCCCACTTTGGGGCATATCTCCAGAGAAAAATCATAATTCCAAAAAAATAATGCATCCCCAGCCTTTACAGCAGCATTATCTACAATCACAAAGACATGAAAGCAACCTGAAAGTCCAACAGATGACTAGATAAAGAAATGTGATACATATATACAATGATATATTACTCAACCATAAAAAAGAATGAAATAATGTCTTTTGCAGCAACATGGATAAACCTAAAGATTATCATATTCAGTGAAGTAAGTCAGACAAAGACAAATACATGATATCATTTAAATGAAGAATCTGGAAGATCTCCTGTAGAAAGAAATGGCAACACACTCCAGTTTTTTTTTTTGCCTGGGAAATCCCACTGACAGAGGAGCTTGTCAGGGTAGAATCCATGGGACTGCAAGAGTCAGACAACACTTAGTGACTAAACCACCACTGCCAAAATATCATACAAATTAACTTATTTGCAAAACAGAATGCAACCTACAGACATAAAAAACACATTTATTTTTACCAAAGGGAAAGAGGAGGGGAGGGAAAAACTAGAAGTTTTGGATTAACATAAAAATACAGCCATATATAAAATAGATAAATGACAGGTACCTACTGTATAGAACAGGGAACTATATTCAATATCTTGTAATAACTTAGAAAAGAATCTGAATATGTATAACTGAATCACTTTGCTGTACACTTGAAGCTAACACACCATTGTAAAATAACTATACTTCAATTAAAACAAAACAAAACATATAAGCTTTGTAAAGGGGGGGGAATAAAAACAGGAACGTCTGAGAAACTTTCACTATTTAGGGAAGGCTAACCCTGGTACCTGGATGGAATCTTAGGCCAGAAAAATGACATTATGTGAAAATTAGGGAACTTCAAATAAGGTGGCTCAGATGGTAAAGAATTTTCCTGCAATGCGGGAGACCCAGGTTTGATTCCTGGGTCTGGAAGAAGGGAATGGCAACCCACTACAATATTTTTATCTGGAGAATTTTGTGNTGCAATGTGGGAGACCCAGGTTTGATTCCTGGGTCTGGAAGAAGGGAATGGCAACCCACTACAATATTTTTATCTGGAGAATTTTGTGGACAGAAGAACCTGGTGGACTATAATCAACGAGGTCTCCAAGAACCGGAAGTGACTAAGATACTAACACTTTCACTTTCAAATAATGTCTGACCTTTAGTCCATCATAATGTGTCAATATCAGTCATTAGTTGTGGCTCACATGCCAGTAACATAAGATGCTGATAATAAGGGCAACTGTATGTGATGTATACAGAACCCCTCTGTACTACTCTTTGAAGCTATTCTATAAATCTAATAATATTATAAAAATATAATATAAAATAAAATATAATAATATAATATAAAATAAAATATAATAATANGATCAAAAATAAGTTCTTACAGATTTATTATATTTGGACAATCAATTTTGTGTAATGATACCTTATTAAAATGAGTTTTTAAATTGAAACACTTTTCCTAAATGTTAGTTACCAAAACTTTTTCTAAAACTGATTTTGTGTAGGCGTAGTCTACAATTCTTTTGAGGAAAATAAAATCTAGGAATACTTTGTGCACATTCTCAGTTGAATTTGGGTTCTGCTTCATGCAAAATTCTGTGAGCTTCTTAGATGAAGTGATAATGAGAGTCATAATATCACAGTGACAGGTCATTTATACTTGATGAGTTTATCCTCTTAAAATTTGGTACAAAAAAAATTTAAACCTGGGAAAAATTTGCCAAAGCAAATATGTATAGTGTCTGAACAATATAGGGGTCTTTGAGCCAAATGAATTCTGGTCAAAGGAATTTGGGAAAGATGTGAAGAATATCATTTGTCTAATTTGCCCAGTGTGCTAATATTTGCTCTATGGATTTGTGAGAGAAAATGAACTATAATGTAAAATAAAATTTACTTTCCTCTTTACTAAGTCTACAGTTGGAACACAGAGGAAAGGTATTTAATTACCCCAGAGTCATAGTATTTATGTATTGATATCACAGATCCAATTTATGTCCATTCAAGGGACTGAGCAGGGGTCAGAAACAGCTGAATTTAAAGTCAAACCCTAATACTTCAATGATATTGTAAATTTGCCCAACTTTGGGAAACCACACTTTCTTTTCTCAACATGAAGCTTAGAGCAAATAATGCACCAAGCACATGGGAGTTACAAAACAAATACTCATTTCCTTTACTTTTATTTCCATTTTCCAGAATCCTCTTCCCCCTCGCCACAAAACCACCACCACAACTGCAACAAAAAGAAAATCCACTTATTGTGAGGGAAAATCCAGTTTACCCACAAAATATTTACCCATTTTTGTTTATTCTGCACATTTTTCTACCAACGAGAAAAATAATTGGCACAACCCAAACATTATTTGAATTGTAATGGGTATGGTAACTTTGTCTCTCTTCAGTAGAAAAATATTGTTCTGTATTCTGATTTCCAGCACGAGTTGTCACATGTAGCAGAACTGGAAAAATTGGAGCGATTGTACTTATTAAGATTCTGAGACTAGGGAGACTATATAATACATATTTTCCATTGCCAATGAGGCATACTTGAGTCTTTGTTTCATTTAATTCAGTTTTATTTTTTAACTGCAAAAAGAAAAAAACAAAATCATCCTCAAAAAGCAACCCATTATGAGCAGGTTAAATAGTTTCTCTTTATGGTATAATCTGCTGAGCTCCACAATAACTGATTTACTTGGAAAAAAGTCTCTGCATTTATTTCAAGATGATATCCAAAATATTTTATATCTGTTTTTGTAAGTTCCGCTCTTCTGAATTTGCTTCCACAAGACTACTGCCATTCATCTTTTCCTTAAGATTCTTTATTAGCTCTTAGAAGTGTATACCAAATAAATTCAAGCACACTTTAGCAGACCCTTCAAGGTTTTCCATCATTTGCTTTCCTCTTAAATGTCAACTCCTTCCAGTTGCCCATTTGCAATTCATGTTCTAATAGTAGTGAACTATTTAAATATTCCCAAAGTTCTATGCTGAGTCTATTCATAAGCTTATCTTTCTCTATCTGTCATTAATGAACACTCTCTCCTGTTTAAAGAGCCCTTATAACTTTTGTTCAGTCTGAGTGTCATCTTTTTCAGAAAATATTAAACATCAAAATTTGGATGGATATGCTTTTTGCTTTATCTACATCCATAGAATAATTTTTTATTTCTGCTAACATACTCAAATTATTAACTAAAATAAAATTTAACTGCCAATTATTAATTGAGGATTAGTTGAGGATATGAATTGTGTTCTTTCATTGTTTAATTTGCAATGGCTATTGATGTACTTTCCACATATTGTATATGATCACATTTTTTCAGTTGGATAATTTGCCACCCATCTCAGTCTTGAGGTTGATCACCCAAAACAGCTATGACTTCATTTGATTAATTATTGTAATGACTCCAAAATTATTATTATTGTCATTTTACAAATAGAAGATACTAAGGCTTGAACGATGCTAATTGTGTTATACAAGAAAATATTGTTCAAAACATTATTCAACTTCAAAACCCATGCTTTCAATACATCTATTCTTTTGGGTCCATTGTTCAAGTAAAATCACTTTTTCTTTTTATTTAAGTATAGCTCATTTACAATATTGGTTTAGTTTCAGGTGTACAGCACAGTGATTCAGATATATCTCTCTCTCTTTTCATATATATATGGAACATGTATATTTTCATATATGTATTCCTCTGAAAAAAAAATATGCATATGTACTCTTTCCACATCCTTTCCCCTAATAGGTTATTACACAATGTTGAGTAGAGTTCCCTGTGCTATACAGAAGGTCCTTATAAGTTATTTTTCCTATATAAATAAGATATAAGATATAATAAGTTCAATCACTAAGTCATGTCCAACTCCTTGCAGTCCCATGGACTGTAGCCTGCCAGTTTCCTCTGTCCATGGGGTTTTCTGGTCAAGAACACAGCAGTGGATTGCCATTTCCTTCTCCAGAGGATCTTCCTGACTCAGAGATTGAACCTGCATCTCCTGCATTAGCAGATGGATTCTTTATCACTGAGCCATTAGGGAAGTCCATGTATCAGTTCAGTTCAGTTCAGTGTCTCAGTCGTGTCTGACTCTTTGCGACCCCATGAATCGCAGGACCCCAGGCCTCCCTGTCCATCACCAGCTCCTGGAGTTCACTCAAACTCACGTCCATCGAGTCAGTGATGCCATCAAGGCATCTCATCCTCTGTCGTCCCCTTCTCCTGCCCCCAATCCCTCCTAGCATCAGAGTCTTTTCCAATGAGTCAACTCTTTGCATGAGGTGGCCAAAGTAATGGAGTTTCAGCTTTAGCATCATTCCTTCCAAAGAAATCCCAGGGCTGATCTCCTTCAGAATGGACTGGTTGGATCTCCTTGCAGTCCAAGAGACTCTCAAGAGTCTTTTCCAACACCACAGTTCAAATGCATCAGTTCTTTGGTGTTCAGCTTTCTTCACAGTCCAACTCTCACATCCATACATGACTACTGGAAAAACCATAGCCTTGACTAGACGGACCTTTGTTGGCAAAGTAATGTCTCTGCTTTTCAATATGCTATCTAGGTTGGTGATAACTTTTCTTCCAAGGAGTAAGCATATAGTTGTGTGTATATGTTAATCCCAATCCACTAATTCATTCCTCCCCCCATTTCTCTTTTGGTGACCATAAATTGGTTTTCTATGTCTGTGAGTCTCTATTTTGTAACTAAGTTAATGTGTATCATTTTGTTAGATTCCATGCAGAAGCAATATCATAAGAAACACTGCCACAATTTATGCCAGAGAATGTTTTGCCTATGTTCTTTTCTAGAAATTTTATGGCATCACATCTTACATTTAAGCCTTTAAGCCATTTTAAGTTTGTTTTTGTTTATGGTGTGAAGGAGTGTTCTAACTTCATTGATTTTCATGCAACTGTTCAGCTTTCCCAACGCCACTTGCTAAAGAGACTGTCTTTTCTCCATTGTATATTCTTGCCTCTTTTGTGGAAGATTAATTGACTTTGGGTGTGTGAGTTTATTTCTGGGCTCTCTATTCTGTTCCATTGATCCATATGTCTGCTACAGTATAGTTGGTATTTATCTTTAGGTTCCTCTTGGCTGTGGCAGTTTCTCAGACTTTACTTAATTTTAATGACCTTGACAATTTTACAGAGTACTGCTGGGAAATTTTGTAGGATGCCCTGCTATCAGATTTTGTCTGACTTATCAAAAATGTCCACCCTCCTAAACTGTCTTATTAAGCTATTTGACTCCTAGCTCAGTCATGTCCATGGGACCTCAAGGACTGTAACCCACCACCAGGCTCCTCTGTCCATGGAATTCTTCAGGCAAAAATACTGGAATGAGTTGCCATTTCCTTCTCTAGGGGATCTTCCCAATCCAAGGATCAAAATCATGTCTCTTGCATTAGAGGTAGATTCTTTACCATCTGAGCCACCAGGAAAGCCCTTAAAAAAGAAAAGAAAAAGAAAAACCCTAAAGAGGCTCCTCTGTCCATGGAATTCTCCAGAAAAGGATACTGAAGTGGGTAGCTGGTATTCCCTTTTCCAGGGGATTTTCCCAACTCAAGGATTGATACCTGGTCTCCCACATTGTAGGCAGATCCTTTACCATCTGAGCTACCAGGAAAGTCAGTTAAGCTATTACAGTTTATCAAAGCTTGTTTAGAAGAAATACACTCTAAATTATATGGTTGATGTTATAATTATAAGCCTGCTGCTAAGTCGCTTCAGTCGTGTCTGACTCTGTACGATCCCATAGACGGCAGCCCACCAGGCTCCCCTGTCCCTGGGATTCTCCAGGCAAGAATACTGGAGTGGGTTGCCATTTCCTTCTCCAATGCATGAAAGTGAAAAGTGAAAGGAAGTCGCTCAGTCGTGTCTGACTCTTAGCGACCTCATGGACGGCAGCCAACTAAGCTCCTCCATCCATGGGATTTTCCAGGCAAGAGTACTGAAGTGGGGTGCCATTGCCTTCTCTGAATTATAAGCCTGGGGCCAGGCAAATCAAGAAGAACTAGCAAAAGAATAAGTGATAGAATGTTCAAAAGCTGAGACACCAAACATTATAAGACCAAACTAAGTGTATTGCTTACCTCTGTAATGGAAAAAATGACCTTGCAAAACCTCAGCAGTATGGCAGGAAAGGGATGACTAGAGAGAGAGGTACTGATTGGGACAGGGTATGCATCAGGATACAATAGCTCAGAACTGGTGGAAACCTCAAGGGAAGGATTTTGAGATGATGGATAGAAATAATCTTAGGGTACAAACTATCTGTAGATATTTTCCACTGAAGAGTTGGTGGGTCTTTTGGAAAGTTTCTGTAATAATTAAGACATTTACCTGAAGGTGGAGGTGGGGAGATAGAATAATAGAATAAAGGCACTGCTTCCTTTTCCTCTGTGTAACCATCTAATCTAAAAGGATAATGAAGAACAGAAATACAAGCTTATGTTTAATGCATCTAAGAGATATCCATGAAAACCATTTAACATTCACTATATACTTTCATATACTAATAATAGTTGCTAACAAATCAATACAAATGATGTTAGGTAAATATTCATGAAATAAGAAATCATAGTGAAACAATGAACATCTTTGACAAAGATGATCCCAAAGCATGGATATAAGAGGTTGAGGAAGACATAAAGGAGCAAATAAAGAAGTAGAATTAAGTGTATACATTGAAAACATAATGAAAAACATGAAGAAAATAAATGAAATATAAATGACTACTTTATTCTATTNTGGACAAAAGAGAGAAAATAATCATACACTCATCCCTTTAATTACTAAAAAGTTTTGATATGCCATAACTTAATTCCTTGAGAAAGAAAGTCTCAATAATACAGGGATATTATAAAATAGAAATAAATATCAAATGTGATTTAATACAGATCTGCAACTGAGTTACTACTCACTACTCACAAACACTCTTCTCTCTCATTCTCACTTTGAAAAATTACATAAGACTTCTTTGAAGGCCCTGCTTATGAAACATAGAAATCTACCAAAAAATGTCTCCTTTCAAAGTACTTTGGAAAGTCTTTGTGAACAAGGGATTCACAGAATTCAGGGTAACTCATCTTCTTAAGCTTGAAGGAAATTCTTTAATTCAGAAAACAAAGGGAGAATACTGAGACTTTGGAACCACGTCCACAGCTTCCTACTCAAACAGTAATGTTGTAGTACTAGATAATATCACTATTTTGCCAAGTAATTCACAGTGGGGAGAGGTCATTTTGAATGTATGAAAAGTCTGACTTCTTGAGTAAAAAGAAAACACTCTTTCATGATTTTTTAAACACAAGGATAATTCCAATTCTTATTTTATTTATTTAATTTTTTTGCAGTTATGCAGTCTACTTGACCCAATTTAAGGAAGGAAACTATAGAAGTCAGCATGAATAGTGGAAAAGCTGAGTAAACAAAGAGCAACTCTGATAGAAATTTATTGTTTGCACTAGACCATTCAGGTATGACATAAACTAAATCCCTTACAATTATACAGTGGCAATGAAATATAGATTCAAGGGATTAGATCTGATAGACAGAGTGCCTGAAGAACTATGGACAGCGGTTCCTGACATTGTGCAGGAGGCAGTGATCAAGAACATCCCAAAGAAGAGGAAATCCAAAAAAAGGCAAAATGGTTCTCTGAGGAGGCCTTAAAGTAGCTGAGAAAAAAAGAAAAGCGAAAAGCAAAGGAGAAAAGGAAATATACAAGCATCTGAATGCAGAGTTCCAAAGAATAGCAAGGAGAGAAAAGAAAGCCTTCCTCAGCGATCAATGCAAAGAAATAGAGGAAAACAACAGAATGGGAAAGACTAGAGATCTCTTCAAGAAATTAGAGATACCAAGGGAACATTTCATGCAAAGATGGGCTCGATAAAGGTCAGAAATCGTATGGACCTAACAGAAGCAGAAGATATTAAGAAGAGGTGGCAAGAATACACAGAAGAACTGTACAAAAAAGATCTGCATAGCCCAGATAATCATGATGATGTGATCACTCACCTAGAGCCAGACATCTGGGAATGTGAAGTCAAGTGGGCCTTAGGAAGCATCACTATGAACAGAACAAGTGGAGATGATAGAATTCCACTTAAGCTATTTCAAATCCTGAAAGATGATGCTGTGAAAGTGCTGCACTCAATATGCCAGCAAATTTGGAAAACTCAACAGTGGCCACAGGACTGGAAAAGGTCAGGTTTCATTCCAGTCCCAAAGAAAGGCAATGCCAAAGAATGCTCAAACTACCACACAATTGCACTCATCTCACATGCTAGGAAAGTAATGCTCAAAATTCTCCAAGCCAGGCTTCAATAGTACGAGAACCGTGAACTTCCAGATGTTCAAGTCGAATTTAGAAAAGGCAGAGAAGCCAGAGACCCAACTGCCAACATTTGTTGGATCATCAAAAAAGCAGAATACCAGAAATATATCTATTTCTGCTTTATTGACTATACCAAAGCCTTTGACTGTGTGGATCACAGCACACTGTGGAAAATCCTTCAAGAGGTGGGAATACCTGACCTCTTTACCTGCCTCCCATCCTGACCCTTCACTTCATGGGAAATAGATGGGGAAACAATGGAAACAGTGAGAGACTTTATATGGGGGGGGGGTGGCGCTCCAAAATTACTGCAGTTGGCAACTGCAGCCATGAAATTAAAGACACTTGCCCCTTGAAAGAAAAGTTATGACCAATCTATACAGCATATTGAAAAGCAGAGACATTACTTTGCCAACAAACGTCCGTCTAGTCAAGGCTATGGTTTTTCCACTGGTCATGTATGGATGTGAGAGTTGGACTGTGAAGAAAGCTGAGCACTGAAGAACTGATGCTTTTGACTTGTGGTGTTGGAGAAAACTCTCAAGAGTCCTTTGGACTTCAAGGAGATCAAACCATCAAACCATTCTAAAAGGAAATTGGTCCTGAATATTCTTGGAAGGACTGATGCTGAACCTGAAACTGCAGTACTTTGGCCACCTGATGGGAAGAACTGATTCCTTGGAAAAGATCCTGATCCTGGGAAAGATTGAAGGCAGGAAAAGGGGACTACAGAGGATGAGATGGTTGGATGGGATCACAGACTTGATGGGCATGAGTTTGAGCAAGCTCTGGGAGTTGGTGATGGACAGGGAAGCCTGGCATGCTGCAGTCCATATGGTCACAAACAGTTGGACGTGACTGAGCAAATGAACTGGAATTAAGAAGGTCGTTTTCAAGTGTTTTGCTTTCAAGCATCAATTTCCTTCCAGATGTCTATGTGTGGAATGTGGATGCAGTGGGAATATGGGGAGGGAGGATTTACAAAGGAAACACAAAGTGACCATTTTAATGGAGACAGAAGCTCAAAGGAAGTTGGTTGCAGACTCCAGAATTTGGGATCATGAGATGGGGTGATAGCACACTGAATTGTGTAGGGATTTGGACTTTCTCTGGAACATGCACCCTGAAGTCACACAGTTGGAGCTTGACTCTCAGCTTGCTCATTTATCAGCTGTAAGAGTCCATACAAATTATTCAACCTTTTAGAGCATGATTCTTCTTTTACTATGTAAGGATAATAAACCTAATGATCTCAGAAAGATGTTGAGAATATAAAATGAGCAAACAAGTAAAACATCCTTCACAAAGCACGAGGGATGTTGGTAATAATTGTGTCTGGGCATCCTTTTAAGGACTGAGTTTCATAGAATGTGGGTGGTCAGATGGAAGGCATTGTAGTTGAAATTGAGAATCTCAGAGAAATGTATCTAACATTTTGTATTGTGCTTCACAGGTGTTCCTTTATAAAGATTCAAATAGTATGGTATAAGCAAAAGCACAATAAGCATTGTAAGTCGTACTATGAATAAAAGATTTCATTATAAACAGCTACAGTTCAGTTCAGTTTAGTCACTCAGTCGTGTCCGACACTTAGCTACCCCATGAATCTCAGCATGCCAGGCCTCCCTGTCCATCATCAACTCCTGCAGTTCACTCAGACTCACGTCCATCGAGATGCCATCCAGCCATCTCATCCTCTGTCGTCCCCTTCTCCTCCTGCCCCCAATTCCTCCCAGCATCAGAGTCTTTTCCAATGAGTCAACTCTTCTCATGAGGTGGCCAAAGTACTGGAGTTTCAGCTTCAGCATCGTTCCTTCAAAAGAAAGCCCAGAGCTGATCTCCTTCAGAATGGACTGGTTGGATCTCCTTGCAGTCCAAGGGACTCTCACGAGTCTTCTCCAACACAACAGTTCAAAAGCATCAATTCTTCGGTGCTCAGCTTTCTTCACAGTCCAACTCTCACATCCATACATGACCAATGGAAAATCCATAGTATTGACTAGCCGGTCCTTTGTTGGCAAAGCAATGTCTCTGCTTTTCAATATGCTATCTGGGTTGGTCATAACTTTTCTTCCAAGGAGTAAGTGTCTTTTTATTTCATGGCTGCAATCACCATCTTCAGTGATTTTGGAGCCAGAAAAAGAAGTCTGACACTGTTTCCACTATTTCCCCATCTATTTCTTATGAAGTGATGGGACTGGATGTCATGATCTTAGCTTTCTGAATGTTGAGATTTAAGCCAACTTTTTCACTCTCCTCTTTCACTTTCATCAAGAGGCTTTTTAGCTCCTCTTCACTTTCTGCCATAATGGTGGTGTCCTCTGCATATCTGAGGTTATTGATATTTCTCCCGGCAATCTTGATTCCAGCATGTGCTTCTTCCAGCCCAGCGTTTCTCATGATGTACTCTGCATATAAGTTAAATAAGCAGGGTGACAATATACAGCCTTGACGTACTCCTTTTCCTATTTGGAACCAGTCTGTTGTTCCATGTCCAGTTCTAACTGTTGCTTCCTGACCTGCATACAGGTTTCTCAAGAGGCAGGTTAGGTGGTCTGGTATTCCCATTTCTTTCAGAATTTTCCACAGTTTATTGTGATCCACACAGTCACAGGCTTTGGCATAGTCAATAAAGCAGAAATAGATGTTTTTCTGGAACTCCTTGCTTTTCTGATGGTCCAGCTGATGTTGGCAATTTGATCTCTGGTTCCTTTGCCTTTTCTAAAACCAGCTTGAACATCTGGAAGTTGACAGTTCTCGTATTGCTGAAGCCTAGCTTGAAGAATTTTGAGCATTACTTTACTAGCGTGTGAGATGAGTGCAATTCTGCTGTAGTTTGAGCATTCTTTGGCATTGCCTTTCTTTGGAATTGGAATGAAAACTGACCTTTTCCAGTCCTGTGGCCACTGTTGAGTTTTCCAAATTTGCTGGCATATTGAGTGCAGCACTTTCACAGCATCATCTTTCAGGATTTGAAAGAGCTCAACTGGAATTCCATCACCTCCACCTGCTTTGTTTGTAGTGATGCTTTCTAAGGCCCACATGACTTCACGTTCCAGGATGTCTGGCTCTAGGTGAGTGATCACACCATTGTGATTATCTGGGTCATGAAGATGTTTTTTTGTATAGTTCTTCTGTGTATTCTTGCCACCTCTTCTTAATATCTTCTGCCTCTGTTAGGTCCATACCATTTCTGTCCTTTATCGTGCCCATCTTTGCATGAAATGTTCCCTTTGTATCTCGAATTTTCTTGAAGAGATCTCTAGTCTTTCCCATTCTGTTGTTTTCCTCTATTTCTTTGCATTGATTGCTGAGGAAGGCTTTCTTATATCTTCTTGCTGTTATTTGGAACTCTGCATACTTGTATCTTTCCTTTTCTCCTTTGCTTTTTGCTTCCCTTCTTTTCACAACTATTTGTAAGGCCTCCTTAGACATCCATTTTGCTTTTTTTTCATTTCTTTTCCATGGGGATGGTCTTGATGCCTGTCTCCTGTACAGTGTCACGAACCTCTGTCCATAGTTCATCAGGCACTCTATCTATCAGATCTAGTCCCTTAAATCTCTTTCTCACTTCCACTGTATAATCATAAGGGATTTGATTTAGGTCATACCTGAAAGGTCTAGTGGTTTTCCCTACTTTCTTCAATTTCAGTCTGATTTTGGCAATAAGGAGTTCATGATCTGAGCCACAGTCAGCTCCTGGTCTTGTTTTTGTTGACTGTATAGAGCTTCTCCATCCATCACTCTAGATCATTACAAAGTGCCAAGTTGGACCACCTGACTTATAAACCAGTTTCCTATGAGTTATCTATTTTACACATGATAGTGTATACATATCAATGCTATTTTCTCAGTTTGTCCTTCTCACTCCTTCCCCAGCTGTGTCCATGTCTGTTCCCTACATTTGCATCTCCATTACTCCCTTGTAAATAGGTTTATTAATACTATTTTTCTAGATTCCATATATATTGTTAATATATGATATTTGTTTGTCTCTTTCTGACATTTCATTCTTTATAATAGGCTCCAAGTTCATTCACCTCACTACAACTGACTCAAATTCATTCCTTTTTAAATCCAGGTAATATTCCACTGTTTAAACATACCAAAACTTCTTTATCAATTCTTCTTTATCAATTCATCTGTTGATGGACATCAAGGTTGCTTCCATGTTCTGGCTCTTGTAAATAGCATTGCAATGAAATTTGAGGTACATGTGTCTTTTTGAATTGTGGTTTTTTTCAGGGTATATGCCCATTAGTAGGATTACTGGGCTATATTGTAGTTTTATTCCTAGTTTGTTAATAAATCTCCTTACTGTTCTCCATAGCGGTTATATCAATTTACATTCCCACCAACATTGCAGTAGGATTCCCTTTACTGCACGTCTTCTCCTGCATTTATTGTTTGAATTTTTTTTTTTTTTGATGATGGCCATTCTGATTGGTGTGAGATACCTCACTGTAGTTTTGATTTGCATTTCCCTAATAATGAGCTATATTGAGCATATTTTTATATACTTATTGGCCATTTGTGTCTTTGGAGAAATGTCTGTTTAAGTTTTCTGCTCATTTTTTGATTGGGCTGTTTGTTTTTCTGATATTGATTTGTGTGTGCTGTTTATATATTTTGGAGATCAATCCTTTGTCAGTTGCTTCATTTGCAATTATTTTCTCCCAATCCAAGGGTGTATTTTTATCTTTTTTTATTGTTTCCTTTGTTGTGCAAAGCTTTTAAGTTTAATTGGATCCTATTTGTTTATTTGTGTTTTTATTTCCATTACTCTAGGAGGTGGATCAAAGAGAATCTTGCCATGATTTACATAGAGGACTGTACTGCCTAAGTTTTCTTCTCAGAGCTTTATACTTTCTGGTCTTACATTTAGGTCTTTAATCCATTTTGAGTTTATTTTTATGTATGATGTTATAAAGTATTCTTATCTCATTCTTTTACATGTAGTTATCCAGTTTTTATTTGCACCAGTTATTGAAGAAGCTGTCTTTTCTCAATTGTATATTCTTGCCACCTTTGTCAAAGATAAGTTGCCCATAGGTGTGTAGATTTATCTCCAGGCCTTCTATCCTGTTCCATTGGTCTATATGTCTATTTTTGTGCCTGTGTCATGCTGTCTTGATAACAGTATGTTTGTATTAAAGTCTGAATTCAGAAAGGTTGATTCCTTCAGCTCCATTTTCCTTTCTCAAGATTGTTTTGGCTACTCAGGGTCTTTTGTATTCCACCCAAAATGTGAAATTATTTATTCTAGTTCTGTGAAAATTGCCACTGGGAATTTGACAGGGATTGCATTGAATCTGTAGATTGCTTTAAGTAGTGTAGGCATTTTGACAATATTGATTCTTTCAATCCAAGAACATGGTATATCTCTCCATCTGTTTGGTTGTCACTGATTTCTTTCATCAGTGTTTTATAGTTTTCTGCATACACATCTTTTGTCTCCTTAGGAACAGTTATTCTTAGGTATTTTGTTCTTTTTGTTGTAATGGTAAATGGGATGTTTTCTTAATTTATTTTTCTGATTTTCAAAGTCAGTATATAAAAATGTAAGGGATTTCTGTGTATTAACTTTATATCCTGAGACTTTACTAAATACAATGATCAGATATAATAATTTCCTGGTGACATCAGTAGGGTTTTCTATGTAAATAATCATGTCATCTGCAAACAGTGAGCGCTTTACTTCTTCTTTTCTAATCTGAATTCCTTTCTTTTTCTTTTCTGGCTTCCATGGGTAGGACTTCCAAAACAATATTGACTAATAGTGGTAAGAGTGGGCACACTTGTCTTGTTCCTGATCTTGAGGTAATGCCTTTAGTTCTTCACCACTGAGAATGTTTGCTTTGGATTTGTTTTATATTGCCTTTATTACATTGAGGTAGGTTCTTCTATGCCAATTTTCTAGAGAGTTTTATCATAAATGAGTGATGAGTTTTGTCTAAAGGTTTTCTCTACATCTATTGAGATGAACATATAGTTATATCTTCCAATTTGTTAATATGGTGTATCCTATTTATTGATTTGTGTATATTGAAGAATCCTTGCAACTCTGGGGTAAGCCCCATTTAATCATGGTGTATGATCCTTTAAAGGTGTTGCTGGATTCTTTTTGCTAAAATTTTGTTCAAGATTTTTGCATCTATACTTAGTGACATTGGCCTGTAATTTTCTTTTTTTGTGCTATCTTTGTCTGATTTTGGTGTCAGGGTGATGGAGGCTCTGTAGGATGAGTTTTCCTTCCTCTGTAGTTTTTTGGAAGAGTTTGAGAAGGATAGGTGTTAGCTTATCTCTAAATGTTTGGTAGAATTCTCTTATGAAGCCATCTTGGCCTGTGCTTTTGTTTGTTATAAGATTTTTTTTGTTGTTCGCAGCTTTTATTTCAGTGTTTGTGATTAGTTTGTTCATATTTTCTGTTTCTTCCTGAGTCAGTCTTGGAAGGTTGTACTTTTCTAAGAATTAGTCCATTTCTTCAGACTGTCCATTTTATTGGCATGTAGTTGCTCATAGTAGTCTTTTATGATCCTTTGTATTTCTACATTTTTTGTTCTAAATTATTTTTCATTTTTATTTTACTGATTTGATTCTTCTNTCATAGACTCATATAACTTTTTAAAAATAATCATCATTAGCTTGGAATCTTTATTCTTGATGATTTTGTAATAAACTTATCCTAAGTTTGGTTAAGCAAACTCTCATTTGTCTATGTGAACTCATTCAAATTTCCTAATGATTTATAATTATAAAATTATACCACCAGTTGCAGAAACATTAATGAAATAACACATAAAGTCTGATTTCAATTCTTAAAACCTATTCACAATCGTATCATTCCAGAATAAGGAGATATTATAAGAAATTTTTTTATGGTGTGGGAAAAGGAATAAAATATGCTAAGTGATGATAAATACAGGTTTAATGATACAGTGCTCTTCACAGGTCGCTATGGAGGCTGTAAGCAATTATCCAAGAATACACAGCCATAAAACATAGGCCACTTAATAGTAGTAGTGTTAGTCAGTCATGTCTGACTCTTTGTGACTGAATGGACTGTAGCCCACCAGTCTCCTCTGTCCATTAAATTCTCCAAGCAAGAATACTGGACTGAGTTGCAATTCCTTTCTCCAGGGGATCCCTACAAAGGGATGAAATTCAGGTCACCCACATTGCAGGCAGATTCTTTACCACTGTGCCACCTGGGAAGTCCAAGAATATACAACCATACAACACATACCACTTAGCCAAATCTAAAATAAACTAGCTTCTTAACAACTGCCATGTGAACATTGTAGCCCTTCTTCCCTCTAAAAATGACCTAATCTCACATGAAAACAACTGTTATAGGCAAATCAGAAAACCAGCTTTGTAACCAAAAGCAAAAGCCAAAAGAAAAACAGCAATTCAGTGGTTAGTCAGTGAAATCTGATATTGTTCACTTCACTGCTTTGCTCTTCTTACTCTTGTTTATTTTGTCCCTCTTCTTCAATCCATTCATGTCAACTCTCAAGAGATTGGTATGTCATCTGACACTTATTCATCTTTGGAACTCTCCACAGTGCTGATCTTTTCCCATCAGTAGCTTTTAACAGACACTTGTTATCTGAGCACTCTAAGCCCTTCATAAAACCTTTCCTTGGAATGGGTTTAATTCAACATCAGACTTCTTCAGGGTGATGAACATGATACCTGACAACCAGCACTTCTGAAATAGTCTAGTCAGCCTCATTAGGAACTGGAATACAACAAGCCTATCCTTGTTAGGTAACCCCAAGTCCCCTTGCCACTGCATCAAGTCCCAGTCCCTACTGCAAAAGGAGACAGAGGTGCCAAAGGTGGTTTAGTCCCTCACTGATTTCTGACTCTTGCAGCCCCATGGGCTGTAGCTTGCTCGAATCCTTTCCATGGGATTTTCCAGGCAAGAATAATGGAGTGGGTTACCATTTCCTTCTAAAGGGGATCTTTCTGACCCAGAAATAGAACTCGAGTCTCCTACACTGAAGGTAGATTCTTTACCAGCTAAGCCCCAAACAGCATCAGTCTTTCATCCCTCCAGCTCTCGTATAACTTTTTATATGGTAGAATATTTTTTATGTGTTTATTCATTCATCATCTAGATGTTTGAACTATTACTTTCCTTCCGGTTTAACCATCTTCTTTGAAGAATTTCTGTTTCTAAGATTTGATAATGATCCATTTCATTTCCATTTATATTTCATTCTGTAAACTCATAGTGTGACATCAAGAGACAAATTATTCATTTCTTATTATTAAAAAGAATATTTGTACTTCAATTTTTCTACTTTTTTCTCATGGATACACAGACACAAATGTTTTGTAAAAATATGATATTTGGTTACTGAGCTTGTACTTTTAACATTGATATAGTCATTGGAAAAATATGAAAATTATTCAACTTTTTCACATTTATTTTGTGATTTACTTTTGCCTTTATCTTGAATACCCATAAAGAATACTTTAAATTTTTCAATTATTCAATCTTCTGAATCCAAACTTGTTCTGCTATAACTAGAATATATGTTTTCCTTTTTTTTTCTCCTTGCCGAAACAAACGCTTTATCTTCATCACATGAAGAAGATGTGATGTGATTTCCTTATCTCCTTGGAAAAGGAGAAGTCTGCTAATTTGCTCTGCTTGACCTTTATATGTAAATCTTTTCTGATGAATAAGCTGTTGTAATATTTTCTGAGGGAAGACTTCTTCCATGTACATTGATGAAAAATTTCATCCCGTCAACTATTAAGCTAAAAGCTCTTTAAGTACTCTTTATCCTACTACCTATTAGGTACTATTTACTGAATGATGTAAGCCAATAATATCAGTAATGAAGCTGAAACTCCAATACTTTGACCACCTGATGCAAAGAACTGAGTCATCAGAAAAGATCCTAATGCTAGGAAAGATTGAAGGCAGGGAAACAGGGGACGGCAGAGGATGAGATGGTTGGATTGCATCATTGACTTGGTGGACATGAGTTTGAGCAAGCTCTGGGAGTTGGTGATGGACTGGGAAGCCTGGCGTGTTGCAGTCCATGAGGTCTCAAAGAGTCAGACACGACTGAGTGACTGAACTGAACTAAACTGATTGAATAATGTGCTACTAATTCTAGCCAGCTTTCAGGTGTCAGTTTTCTTTTTCCCAGTTTCTAGATGAAAAAAAGAATTTACCAGAAAGTTAGTAATTAGGCTGAATTGATAGATGGAAGTGTAAAGACTCAAATACAATTCTCCTACCAGTGAAAGTGAAAGAATTAACCACCCAGTCATGTTTGAGTCTTTGTGACCCCATGGACTGCAGCTTGCAAGGTGCTTCTGTCCATGGAATTCTCCAGTCAGAAATAGTGGAGTGAGTAGCAGTTCCTTTCTCCAGGGCATATTCCTGACCCTAGGATCAAACTTGGGTCTACTATATTACAGGCAGATTCTTGACCATCTGAGCCACCAGGGAAGCCCACAGCTTCCATACGAGGATGTATCTTAAATCTAGAGGTATCGCCTCATCTACTTCAAAGTACATATAAATGAGAATCCAAAATAACCGAGAATACATGTCAAATACCCAAGAATGCATCTCTATCATTCTATCCCAGGCCATTGTAATACAGCAGAATAGAATCTGATAAACACATCGTGAGCTACTGACCTCTCTAAATCTCAGTGCTGTGTTCCACACAGACTCTAGAGATGTAGACCTGTTAATCACAATGTTCTCCATCTCAGAGCCTATGCGTGTGTGTGTCTGTTAGTCACTCACTTGTGTCTGATTCTTTGTGACTCTATGGACTATAACCCACCAGGTTCCTCTGTCCATGTAATTTCCAGGCAGAATACTATGACCTAGTAGAAAAGGAATATATTAGATTGCTGCAAAAGTAATTGTGGTTTTCATTATTGAAGTTTGCCATTTGATATTGGAATACATTCTTAAATAAATGTGATTATGTTATACACTATTTTAATGTGCATTTCTCGCTCTTTTTTTTTAGATTGTGACTTATTACTTGCTGTTTGCTTGATATTTATTTTAGACTATGGAAATAATACTAAGACAGAAGGCAAATTCAAGTCATTTATTTTTTTAATTCAAGTTCAACATGGGCTGTAAAGCAGCAGAGACAGCTTGCAACATAAACAATGCATTTAGCCCAGGAACTGCTAATGAACATATAGTGCAGTAGTGGTTTAAGAAGTTTTGCAGGGAGACGAGAGATTTGAACTTGAGGAGCAGAGTAATTGGCCAATGAAAGTTGACAACAACCAGTAGCGAGCAATCATCAAAGCTGATCCTCTTACAACTACACATGAAGTTGCCAAAGAACTCTACTTCAACCATATTATGGTCATTCAGCATTTGAAGAAAATTTGAAAGGTGAAAAAGCTCAATAAGTCAGTGCCTCATGAGCTGACCATTGTAAAAAATCCTTATTTTGAAGTGCCATCTTCTCTTATTCTATGCAACAATGAACCATTTCTCTATCAGATTGTGACATGCCATGAAAAGTGGATTTTATAGGACATCGGGAGATGACCAGCTCAGTAGTTGGAGCAAGAAGCTTCAAAACACTTCCCAAAGCCAAACTTGCACCAGAGAAAGGTCATAGCCACTGTTTGATGGTCTGCTGCTGATTTGACCCACTACAGCTTTCCGAATCCTGGTGAAACCATTACATCTGAGAAGTATGTTCACCAAATCAATAAGATGTATCAAAAACTGCAACATCTGCAGCCAGCATGGGTCAACCGAATGGGCCCAACTCTTCTCCAGGACAATTGTGTGAGTCACACAACCAAATCCTCAAAAGTTGAACAAATTGGCCTATGAAGTTTTGCCTCATCTGCCATACTTAGTTGATCTCTTGCCAAACCAACTATCACTTGTTCAAGCATATTGGCAAATTTTTTCAGGAAAAATTCTTCCACAAATAGTAGGAGGCAAAAAATGCTTTCCAAGAGTTCATCAAATTCTGCAGCATAGATTTTTATGCTACAGGAATAAACAAACTGATTTCTGATAAGTTTGGTAAAACTGTGTTGGTTGTAATGGTTCCTATTTTGACTAATAAAGATGCATTTAAGCCTAGTTATAATGATTAAAAATTCACAGTCTGAAACTGCAATTACTTTTTTCATCAACAGAATACTAAAGGGAAAATGAAGGCATACCCTGAGGATAGTTGACAGATTTCTCTCATGGACATGCATGCCACAAGGGGCCAAGAACTGAAACCTCCTTCACACAAGAGCAGTCTCGGTGGGAACTCTGCATTTACTGGTATCTCTATGCTTTGCACTGCTCCTTCCTGTACAGCACATATATTTCACTTGTGTTTCCTGTCTTCCTTCCTCCTAACAAAGCTTAATATGGCTGATGCAACTACACCTCAGCCACCCTAGAAAACCTCTCATCTTTCTTTATCCACTTCTAATTCAGCTGCTGTATTGCTGCTATTAATAACAATGGCCAGCATACACATTTTTTTTGTACTAACTGGTTTTCTATTATTTATTTGATTCAGTTATCTCAATTACCCTATTAAGGAGGCAGTATAATTTCCATTTAGCAAGTGGGAAACAGAAAAGGAGGAAGAAACACACACAGACAAAGGAGTAGACTTGGAACTCTCATTGGGCTCTATCAGACACAAAGCCCACTCTTTTCATTTTTTTAAATCTATTTAATTGAAACATAGTTGACATAATGTTGTGTTAAATACTTCTGCACAGAAAAGTAAATCAGATGAACTATGGACAGAGGTTCATGACATTGTACAGGAGACAGGGATCAAGACCATTCCCATGGAAAAGGAATGCAAAAAAGCAAAATGGCTGTCTGAGGAGGCCTTACAAATAGCTGTGAAAAGAAGAGAAATGAAAAGCAAAGGAGAAAGGAAAGATACAAGCATCTGAATGCAGAGTTCCAAAGAAGAGCAGGGAAACAAAAGAAAGACTTCCTCAGTGGTCAATGCAAAGAAATAGAGGAAAACAACAGAATGGGAAAGACTAGAAATCTCTTCAAGAAAATTAGAGATACCAAGGGAACATTTCATGTAAAGATGGACTCGATAAAGGGCAGAAATGGTACAGACCTAACAGAAGCAGAAGATATTAAGAAGAAGTGGCAAGAATACACAGAAGAACTGTACAAAAAAGATCCTCATGACCCAGATGATCAAGAAGGTGTGATCACTGAACTAGAGCCAGATATCCGGGAATGTGAAGTCAAGTGGGCCTTAGGAAGCATCACTATGAACAAAGCTAGTGGAGGTGATGGAATTCCACTTGAGCTATTTCAAATCCTGAAAGATGATGCTGTGAAAGTGCTGCACTCAATATGCCAGCAAATTTGGAAAACTCAGCAGTGGCCATAGGACTGGAAAAGGCCAGGTTTCATTCCAATCCCAAAGAAAGGCAATGCCAAAGAATGCTCAAACCACCGCAGAATTGCACTCATCTCACATGCTAGTAAAGTAATGCTCAAAATTCTCCAAGTCAGGATTCACCAATACGTGAACAGTGAACTTCCAGGTGTTCAAGCTGGCTTTAGAAAAGGCAGAGGAACCAGAGATCAAATTGCCAACATCTGCTGGATCATCAAAAAAGCAAGAGAGTTCCAGGAAAAAAAAATCTGTTTTATTAACTATGCCAAAGCCTTTGACCGTGTGGATCACAATAAACTGTGGAAATTTTTGAAAGAGATGGGAATACCAGACCACCTGACCTGCTTCTTGAGAAACCTGTATGCAGGTCAGGAAGCAACAGTTAGAACTGGACGTGGAACAACAGACTGGTTCCAAATAGGAAAAGAAGTATGTCAGGCTGTATACTGTCACCCTGCATATTTAACATATTTGCAGAGTGCATCATGAGAAACTCTGGGCTGGCTGAAGCACAAGCTGGAATCAAGATTACCGGGAAAAAATGTCAATAACCTCAGATATGCAGATGACACCACCCATATGGCAGAAAGTGAAGAAGAACTAAAGAGCCTCTTGATGAAAGTGAAAGAGGAGAGTGAAAAAGTTGGCTTAAAGCTCAACATTTAGAAAACGAAGATCATGGCATCTGATCCCATCACTTCATGGGAAATAAATGGGGAAACAGTGTCAGACTTTATTTTTTGGGGCTCCAAAATCACTGCAGATAGTGACTGCAGCCATGAAATTAAAAGATGCTTACTCCTTGTAAGGAAACTTATGACCCACTTAGACAGCATATTGAAAAGCAGAGATATTACTTTGGCAACTAAGGTCCGTCTAGTCAAGTCTATTGTTTTTCCAGTGGTCGTGTATGGATATGAGAGTTGGACTGTGAAGAAAGCTGAGCACCGAAGAATTGATGGTTTTGAACTGTGGTGTTGGATAAGACTCTTGAGAGTCCCTTGGACTGCAAGGAGATCCAACCAGTCCATTCTGAAGGAGATCAGTCCTGGATGTTCGTTGGAGGGAATGATGCTGAGCCTGAAACTCCAGTACTTTGGCCACCTCATGCGAAGAGTTGACTCACTGGGAAAGATCCTGATGCTGGGAGGGATTAGAGACAGGAGCAGAAGGACACAACAGAGGATGAGATGGCTGGATGTCATCACTGATTCGATGCACATGAGTTCTGGTGAACTCTGGGTGTTGGTAATGGACAGGGAGGACTGGTGTGCTGCGATTCATGAGGTCACAAATAGTCAGACATGATTGAGTGACTGAACTGAACTGATATATAATTTACTTGTTCATTTTCACATTCTTTTGCATTATGTTTTATTATAGGATATTGAATATAATTTCCTGTGTTATGCAGTATGACTTTATTATTTATCCTTTCTGTGTATAATAGTTTGCATCTGTAATCCCAAATTTCTAATCCATCTCTTTCCAACCTCCCTACACCTTGTCAATCACAAGTCTGTTCTCTATGTGGTAAGTGTGTTTCTATTTCATAGATAAGTTCATTTGTATTATATTTCAGATTCTGAATACATGAGTCATATCATGTGATATTTAGTTTTCTTTTTATGACATTTCACTTAGCATGACAATCTCTTGCTTCATCAATGGGGCTGCAAATGACATTATTTCATTCTCTTTGTGTCTGAGTAATATTCTATTGTCCATATGTACCACATCTTCTTTATCTATTCCTTTATCGATGTACATTTAGGTTGTTTCCAAGTCCTGGCTATCGTAAGTAGTCCTGCAATCAATTTTAGGGTACAAATATCTTTTATTTTTTTTTTTTCTTTTAAAATTTTATTTTAACTTTAGTTTACTTTACATTACTGTATTGGTTTTGCCA
>SJYQ01001201.1:0-71900 GCA_006410935.1 Redunca redunca
ACCTCCCACCCCATGCCATCCCTCTGGGTCCTCTCATACTTTTTTATTGCTAAGTATTATTCCTTGATGTGGATGTACCACAGTTTCTTTAATAGCTCACCTATTAAAGGTCATCTGGGTCATTTTCAGTTTGTGGCTATTATGATTAAAATTGCTATGAGCATTCATCTATAAATTTCTGTATGAATACAATTTTTCATTTTTCTGGGATAAATTCCCAAGAGGGCAGTCTAGGTCATATTATATTTACATGCTTTAAAAAAACTGTCAAACCATTCTGTAGAGTGGATATGCCATTTTACATTCCCACCTGCAGTGTGCAAATAACCCAATTTTTTCACAATCACACTAGCACTTATTTTTTCCTCAAGCAGTTCTGATAGGTGTGTAGTGATAACTCATTGTGTTTTGATATGCACATGCCTAACAGCTAATGATGTTAAACATATTTTTAGTGTAGGTTGCCATCAGTTACATTTTGAAACTTTGAAAACAACCTCCTGATGGATCATTTGGTCTGGGGTGTATACAAGGAAATTATAAATAGCATTCCCCATATCAGGAGAATAAAGTTGGCTAGAGATAGAAATTTTGATGCAGTGGACCAACAGAGAGTTTGTGGTTGGATGGGTCAAGATAATTTAAAGAGAAAATCAGAATATGTATAAAATTTGGTAAGAAAAAGAGAAATCTCTGATAAACCCAGTATTTAAAGGCCTGGAGACTCATAAAAGCCAAGAAGTTATAGAAGAGCTGAGGTGAGCTGTCATGGAAACAGTAAAAAGGTTATGTTTTTTAAAGCTTGAAAATCCTAAAACTTCAAAATTTATGGAAATCTAGTTGGAATAAGAGTGGAAAGTAGTTTGTGAAGAAGAGTGTCTGATCCTGGGATCACAAACAAGTAAAACAAGTTTCCAGTGAGACATACTTGAGAAATACATAAACTGCAACAGTCTAGATCCAAAGTTAGTGAAAGGAATTGCCCAGATAAAGAGGAGGTGCCTTCCTCTTTAAATCAGTCTAGATACATTGCCTGAACAGATATATATATATATTTTTCATCTGAAGGGTTAGGTTTTCACACTTGGAAATAGTTCATTCATTTATAAGCATCTTACAAAACTAGGTTCTTGCATAGAGAGACTAAGGAAAGTCTAGGGGATAAGCCTATATACCTGCTATTCTTTATAAGAATAAGAATCTTACTTAGCAGTAAGAGTGGCCAAAGGGATTCACTGGGCTAGAATAATAATCCTCCATTTACTATTTACCTAAGAGGGTGCTGTAGACTCCATAAACCCATTTCCCAACAATATATACTGACCAAGGAGCCCCAGCTGCAATGAGAAGCAGTCCATGTTCAGTCAGTTAATTATGATTCACCACCGCTTCTCCTTTCTGTTTACTTTGTTACTCCCTGAGGGGAGTGGGGGGTAAATCTAGCATTATTGATTAGTTTCTTGCTGATACAGGAAGAGATAGACAAATAAGAAAATGTAGGAAATGGTTAGGGCTAATTTGTAAGCCTCCAAGACTGGTCTGTGATTAAGGAAAAAAAAAAAAAAAGAGGTGATGTTAGAAAAAGAAGGATGACAATGAAAGATCTACTTATATGTGCATTTGAGTTGCTTAAATAATGCCTGAAACTGCCTTTGAACTCCTTGTTGTTAGAGAAACAAATCACTATTTGCTTAAAAACACTATTAGTCTGGCATTCTATTACTAGAAAGGGAACTTTGAAAGGATTCCCATTTATTCTGACATTCTGGACCAATGACAGAGAAAACCACTAGCTTATTTTTCTCTATGTGTTATGCTTCTGGTCTCCCAAATCTTGATTTAGCTTTTAGACTACACCACAACAGAGAATCAGTGATGGTGTTACATCTGACCTCATGCATGGAGGAAACAAGAAAAATCCTCATGTGTCGTGAGTACAGAAGTCTGAGAAAGATCCTTTGCCCCCCAAATTCTCCAACACCCAGGTGCTACAAGTCTGAATTCATTTTTGTTTGTATTTTCTCCATCTGTTGCTTGTGAAAATGTCAGTGATTCTCAGGTGAAACAGCAAACACACACACATGTGGATTATGGGATAATATTTCATCTTGGAATGAGAGAACATCATAGTTTGAAAACTCTAGGAATTTGGGAATATTGTCAGACAGGGCAAAAAGAAAAAAATAGCCAGTAAGGCCAAGTGAGGACGTATACATTAAATTCACTTTGTTGTGCCCTTCTGTATGAACAAACTCCCCCTTGGTTGGCTCTGTTTACTAGCCCTGACTGATTGGAACCTCTGAAGCTGAAAGTGGTGAAAGTGACCATCTGGTTAGGCTCTCATCATAAAGCGACAATTTAAAAACACATTTCAGTTACATTCTTTGTCCTCTTACCTACTAAGCTATCCTGCTTTGCCTACCACGATGCCAGAGCTTATATGCATGGGCTATTCTCCACCCTACTCTTGGCTTAGGCTCTGACATGCATTTTAGCCTGTACATCCCACCAGGATGGGCCCAGGATTTAGGGAGTTTACAAACTGATAAATCTTATTGGTTATCAGTTTGGGGAAGAACTCAAGATACCCCAACTAATATAATGCCTGTGACCAAGGCATATAAGACCAAGACATACATAATGAACTCTATTCCCTGTATTTCGAAAGGAATTATACTTAGTTATGAAAGGTGCTTAAAGGTCAAAGATGAAGAGAATTTTTGATGTAGAGATTATTTCTTTGTCATAGTAGAACACTTGCCTCATGCAACTACAGAGTTTATCCCGATATAGGAATGATTAAGGTTACTATTAATCTGCTACTCACCTGTCTCAACATAAAATTCTTACTTTAACTAAAAATAAGGTTGTTTCTGCTCCTTATACTTCCAGTTGGGTAATGAATATATTCCCTAGCAAATAACAAGCTTCTAAGAAATTACCCTAATCGACAAATACCTTTACTCCAAACTGCTCACAGTGAGTGGTGAAGTGAATCAGAATCAATTTCTCTGTCCTCAAGCCATAATAGCAGCAGATAACAAACATGATGCACTGAGCTTTTCTGCAGTTAATTTGGAAGAAACTGTTGTACCTGGAGAAAGCCTGATGGTACTTAGTTGGTAGAAACAAACAGATACGCTGTAAACATGGGCTATTTGAGGGAAGGATGTTTTGAATGTCTTTAAGTATTAATGCCTGGAGAATCCCATGGACCGAGGAGCCAGGCAGACTACAGTCCATGGGGTCACAAGAGTCAGACACGACTTACCAACTAAACCACCACCACCATGAAACATCCTTTATCAGATCAGAGAAGTGAAAAACAGATTTGGGCAAAGCAAGGTTTCTTTAGCACCTTTTATTTCTCTATTTTATGTCTTATATTTATGCACCTCAAGTTCTTAAAGAAAATGAAATTAGTTCACCAAAGGCTTAATTATATCCTCTTCAGTGGGCATCAATACTATTGGCAGCCCTCACAGGGGTATTCTCTTGACAAATCAAGTTATTGTCTGAAGCATGAAGTGTTAGATTATGATCCAGCCAGCGTGACGCTGTGATTGATTCATGGCTACTCTATTACTGAGGGAAAGTGAGATTTCTATTTCATAATGACTTTGAATTTCTGGTGAGACAAGTGAATCCTTTTGTTCAACCTCAGAAGTTTATCTTTGGTATCATAGAACAAAATTGTTTTACAGACTCAAACATGTGAAGACAGAGGGGTATTAAATAATGATTCAAGAGCACTTGTCCTCCTGAAGCAATCCTTTGGAATTCTAAAATGGACCTAAAGTGAACTGAGCAATCCAAATAACAAGCAATAAATGTTGAATCTATCCCTTGTAGAACTTAATGTTTTAATGGATATGTTTTTAGCATTCTGTTTTTTATATCATTGTTACTAGCCCACAGTTCCTCGACTTTGCTGATGTGAGTAGTATTCATTTCATTAGAGAAAATTCTCAGCTTTGCAGGTTTTCATAGACTTCTGGTTACACAAATGCGTATGTTTTTCCAGTATGATTTTTAAGGCTATTTAGTTACTTTACATAATGTAATTTTATAAAAGAAAATATTTGTTATAAAAATATGTTTAAATAATGGGAAATACAAAGAACTAATTTTTGAAGATTACTTTCTTATGTCCAGGAGATATATTTTTATCATTTCTGTATATTTATTTTCAGTCCTTTAATATACACAGAANNNAACAGAGCAGTCTTATAACTCTACATGTTGTTTTGCAGAACTAAATTTTTAATTTAATGATGTAGTATGAACATTTTACCATTAGCAGTCAATCTTGTTAATGAAAATGCTATTTTGGCTGAATGTTTATGCATAGAAACTGCAGCTGGATACCGGTACAAAGTTAAATATTTTAAAATAAAGTCAGAAATAATTTATAGATTGCTAGGTTTATTTTCATAATTGTGGTAAGAAGTATATCATGCCCTCTCTTTGTTTCATATCACAGACACATATACTAGTGCCCCTGGCCCTGATTACTGGCTTTTTTCTCCATGATTTTCTCATTGTGTAGATTGGCAGATTGAGGAGATAAAGGACAAGAGGGAAGAATGGAGAGCTGTTTCTGTTTCAGAAGTGTAGAAGATAAAAAAAATATGTATTAATAATGAGTGCCAAGGAGAAATTCTATGCACATTCTTTCCAATTCTGGTTCTCAGACTTCTCCAAATACTTCCGTAGGGTCAGGGCAAGAGAATGTAGAAAGTCTGTCTTTCAGTAGGAGTGTTAAAGAAGGAGAAACGATGACTTGAAAGAGCTTATACAGCTGTCAGCCTGTGTTCCTTTGTCCCTGTCTTCATAAGCTCCGTTGTTGTGGTTTGGATTTAGCCTCTGTCACTACACAGAGATTTTTGTTAATGTTCTTCATCATAGCAATACTGCCAGCTCTAATTAGGAAATGTGGACATTGAGACAGTGCTCTGAAGAAGTCATCTCTCTTCTGGTTCATACCTTATATAATATACCAAAACAAAATAAAAGAGACACCATTAAAAGTAATATAGACAAAAACACAAAACTAGAAGAAAACAAAGGAGGAAATATAGGTGACTTTTGGCGATGCAAACGATTTCTTAGATATGACACCAAAATTATGGCCCCCAAACAAAAATATTGATAAATAGGATGTCATCAGCCCCAAAAAGAAAATATTGATAAATAGGGTGCCATCAAAACTAAAATTATTGTTTCCCAAAAATACTATTACGACAATGAGGAAGACAGCTGCAGTATAGGAGAAATCTTTTCAAGACATATCTGATAAAGGAATTTATTCAAAATGCTTAATTTTCAAAGCTTAATAGGAAAATGAGACAACCAGTAAATAAATAGAAAAAAGATTTGAACATATACCTCACCAAATAAGATACATAAATAAGAAATAAGCAAATGAAAAGATGTTCAATATCATTAATGAAGAAAATGCAAATGAAAATCATGATATGATATTGCTATACAACTATTAAAATAGCTAAAATTGGAAGACAGGATTGTTTCAAATGTTGGTGAGGATGTGGGAAAACTAAAACTCTCATACAATACTCTCATAAAATCACTTTGAAGAAATAATTTGACAGCTTCTTATAATAGTAAATATACATCTACCATTTGATCCAGGCTATGGGTCCAGGCTAGGGCTCCCCAGGCGGCTCAATGGGAAATAATCCGCCTGCTAAAGCAGACATGGGTTTGATCCATGATCCAGGAAGATCCGCTGGAGAAGGAAATGGCAGCCCATTCCAGTATTCTTGCTTGAGAAATCCCATGGGCGGTGGACGCTGGCAGGCTACAGTCCATAGGGTTGCAAAAGAGTTGGACATGACTTAGCAACTAAAAACAACACGGGATTTACCCAAGAGAAAAGAAACAATATATTCACTTAAAGATGTACATGAATGTTCATAACAGCTTTATTTGTAATAGGCAAAAACTGAAAACCAAATTTATCAAGAGATGAATGTTTAAGCAAATGGTGGTATATTTATACCATGGGATACTGCTGCTGCTGTTGCTAAGTCGCTTCAGTCGTGTCCAACTCTGTGCAACCCCATAGATGGCAGCCTACCAGGATCCCCCATCCCTGGGATTCTCCAGGCAAGAATACTGGAGTGGGTTGCCATTTCCTTCTCCAATGCATGAAAGTAAAAAGTGAAAGGGAAGTTGCTCAGCCATGTCCAACTCTTTGTGACCCCATGGATTGCAGCCTACCAGGCTCCTCCATCCATGGGATTTTCCAGGCAAGAGTACTCACTCCTAAAAAGGAATAAGCCATTGATATACAGTAGATGAATGTCAAAATAATTATGCTGAGTGAAAGAAGCCAGACAACAAAGGGTACATACTGTATGATTTCATTTATGAAAAACTATAGATAAACTACTTTATATGACAGAAAGCTTATGAGTGAATGAAGTTATGGAAGTGGAGGTTAGCTAGAATGAGTAAAGAGAAGGGAAGAATTAAAAAAATAACACCAGAAAATTTTGCAGGTTGATGGCTGTGTTCACTACCTTGATTGTGGTGATGGTTTCATGGGTGTATAGCAATGTAAAAATTTATCAAATTGTATACTTGTACATGTGCAGTTTATTGTGTCAATTATACTCAATGAAACTTAAAATATGTTAGAAAAGTACACATGACTAAATGAATAAATGCCACAATTTTTTAAAACACTATGTATTTTCAGACTTTGTACAGGCTTACCTTTAGTGACTCATATTTTAATTTAATTACTCCTTTAATACAGACTATTAAGTAAATTGAAATCTATAATACAAAGTCTACATATGCAGATGACACTACCCTTATGGCAGAAAGTGAAGAAGACTTTAAAAGCCTCTTGATGAAAGTAAAAGAGGAGAGTGAACAGTTGGCTTAAAGCTCAACATTCAGAAAACTAAGATCATGGCATCTGGTCCTATCACTTCATGGCAAATAGATGCGGAAACAATGGAAACAGTGAGAGACTTTATTTTGGGGGGCTCTAAAATCACTGCAGATGGTGACTGCAGGCATGAAATTAAAAGATACTCCTTGGAAGGAAAGTTATGACCAAACTAGACAGAGTATTAAAAAGCAGAGACATTTCTTTGCCAACAAAGGTACATCTGGTCAAGGCTGTGGTTTTTCCAGTAGTCATGTATGGATGTGAGAGTTGGACTATAAAGAAAGCTGAGCAGTGAAGTATTGATGCTTTTGAACTGTGGTGTTGGAGAAGACTCTTGAGAGTCCCTTCGACTTCAAGGAGATCCAACCAGTCCATCCTAAAGGAGATCAGTCCCGGGTGTTCATTGGAAGGACTGATGTTGAAGCTGAAATTCTAATACTTTGGCACCTCATGTGAAGAGCTGACTAATTGGAAAAGACCCTGATGCTGGGAGAGATTGAAGGCAGGAGAAAGGGATGACAGAGGATGAGATGGTTGGATGGCATCACCGACTCAATGGACATGAGTTTGAGTAAACTCCAGGAACTGGTGATGGACAGTGAGGCCTGGTGTGCTGCAGTCCATGGATCACAAAGCATCAGACATGACTGAGTGACTGAACTGAAGTGAACTGAATACAAAGTCTAACTGCCAGTAAGAAATAAGTTTGTTGTTGTTGATTTGAAAAAAAAAAAGGAAAAATAGTTCCCTCTGAGGGATCTTTATTCATAATATCAGGAAAACCTCTTTGTTCGAAATAACAGGGAAGATAGCAACTCTTATGGATGAGAGTTACTGCTATGCCCAAATTTCTGTGGCCCACTAGAATATCAGGCCCAGACAGGGAGACAACCGGATAATCCTTTTATCTGGTCCCTTTTGTTGTTGTTATTATTGTTCAGTCACCAAGTTTTGTCCGACTCTTTGTGACTCCCATTGACATTCCTGATTCTAGCCAGTTGAGATTTCCCTGTCTACACAGGTACTCAGTATTACCATGACCTGCCCATGTGTTGTTAATTGCTCAGTCATGTCTGATTCTTTGTGACCCCATTGACTATAGCCTACCAGGTTCCTCTCATCATGGAATTCTCCAGGCAAGAATACTGGAGTGAATAGCCATTCTCTTCTCCAGGGGATCTTCCCTATCCAGGGATCGAACCTGTTTCTCCTGCATTGCAGGCGGATTCTTTAATGTCTGAGCCATCAGGGAGTACCAAAAAATTTTGACCTACCTCTAGTTATTTAGGAAAGATAAAAGAAGCATTCCACTAGAAATTATTTGAAGATCCTTGCTGGAGCTTTAACAACAGTAGTTGTTTTTTTTTTTTTTTCCCAGCTTCAGTATGAATATGAAGTAATATGAACCATCTATGAAATAGTGTTAAACATTTAAGTTATCAAGGCCTAATCTTAGATGTTCAACTTCAGTAAGGCTGCAATGGGGCACTAAGGGAAATCTGATGCAGATAATTCCCAAATTATACTTTGAGATATCTGAATTGAGTGGTTATTTTTCAATGCAATTTCTGTTTTAATAGGAATTTGATTTTAGGTCATGCCATAAATTAAACTGATAATTCACTTTCATAATTATAACTTCATGATTTTTGTTACAGTTAAGAATTTTTCCTCCCTGGTTTCTTTCAGAAAGACTACTTTGGGCCAGACACTAGGCTTGTCATTGAGAGAACAAAGATCCTTGGTCTTCAGAATAGTGGAGTTTGGGAGGTATGGTAGGGGTAAAGGGACCAAGCTGGAGATTCCAGGGTAGGGCCAGTTGTGTACTTCTCTGGGATTACAGCATTGGATTCCTCCATTGATGTGTTCTGTAAACTGTTAAGTGATGGATCAGCTCTCTACCTTCTAAAACTTACATTATTCTAGGTTAGATCTGTTATAGATTGGTTCCATCGAGGAGCTGCAAATCAAAACCACAACAAGATACCACTTGATAACAATTATGATGACCAAAATCAAAATGAGGTAGAAAATAAAAATTTAAGTTTTTGAATCAAAAATGGTATATTTTATCAAGGATTTATGGAAAAATTTAAACTCTCATACAGGGTGTAATGAATATAAAATGGAAAAGCCACTTTGGAATGAGGCCTAGGCAATCACCAAATAGTAAACCTAGAATTATCATATGACCCATCATTCCCACTCCTTGGTAAATGTCCAAGAAAATGAAAACACATGTTTGACCAGAATTTATACATGAATTTTATAGTAATATGAATCATAGTAGCCAAAAGGCAGTAACATCTAAATGTATATTAACAGATGTATGAGTAAACAATGTTCTATCCAATCAGTAGAATGTTATTCTGATGTTAAAGAAAATATTCATTCACAGTTATCCTTTGAAAAAAATATGCTGAGCTTTTCAAAAGAACATATATTATCTAATTCTTTTCATATGAAAGACCAGGATAGGGAACTAGAAAGATCAGTGACTTTCCAAGGCTGGAGACTAGAGGAGGAGGATAGGAAGATTAGCAATGACATCTAAAGAGTAGAGGAGTTTTGTTTAGAAGTGACAACATCATTTGACTGTGGTGATGAACATATGTATCTACAAATATTCTAAAGGTAGGAATACTTAATGGGTGCCTTTTACAGTAGGTACATTTCAATAAAGTTGGTCAAACAAAAAATAAAAGTAAACTAGATTAGTTTCAGACCTGTGGTCCAAAAGAAATATCTAGTACATGAATGTATAAATAAATAAAAATAATAGAAAATCATCTTATCTCCCTCAGTTTCCTGTCAATTGTGTATGCATTTTTGTTGTTGTTGTTCTGACCTATTCATAAATGATAGAACACCAAGATTCTCTGGTTCACTTCTCATTCACTACAATTTCTTTTCAATGATAAAATGCTTCCACCTGGCTCTAAATTGTCTGAAACATATGGATACTTTGTATCACCAAAAAGCAGGTAAGTGAGGAATGCCTTCAACAGACTGAGGTGACTTTATGTTATGGATACTGTAGCCAGCACTGTGAGGAGACCCAGTATGAAACAGGAGAAGTGACTTCAGATGACAGATCAACAGGGGAGCATCATGAAGAAGGAGTGTCTCTGCTTCCTTCGTACATTAGTCAGGAGACACCAGGCAGCCTTCTGAAAGCAGTCAGATTAGAGAATGTATGCATCTCTGATAGATTTTCCTTGGCTTAGAATGACAGCGGCCAACCCTCTTACCCCCTTTCTACTGCCCCCTACGCTTAAAGGTTGGCTCGTGTTGTGCTGTGTGGTTAGAGTTCAGTGATAGTTACCCTTTCTTCTGGAAATGGATAGTGATGAATCAATTATGTGACTTTCATTGTCATTATGGAGGATGTGCATATTTGCTCTCTCCACATTTCAAGGAGGCCAGTGGCAGATGCTAAGGTGCTTGCTCAGACATGCAGTCATGTCCAACTCTTTGCCACCCCATGGACTGTAGCCCACCAGGCTTCTCTGTCCATGGAATTTTCCAGGCAACAATCCTAATAGTGGGTTGCCATTTCCTACTCCAGGGGATCTTCCTGACTCAGGGATCGAACCTGTGTCTCTTGCCTTTTCTGCATTTTCAGGCAGATTCTCTACCACCATGCCACCTAAATGCTAAGGTTCACTTCAGTTCAGTTTAGTCACTCAGTCATGCCTGACTCTGCAACTCCATGAACAGCAGCACGCCAGGCCTCTCTGTCCATCACCAACTCCCAGAGTCCACCCAAACCCACGTCTATCGAGTTGGTGATGCCATCTAACCATGTCATCCTCTGTCATCCCCTTCTCTTCCTGCCCTTAATCTTTCCCGGCATCAGGGTCTTTTCAAATGAGTCAGCTCTTCACATCAGGTGGCCAAAGTATTGCAGTTTCAGCTTCAACATCAGTCCTTCCAATGAACACCCAGGACTGATCTCCTTTAGGATGGACTGGTTGAAACTCCTTGCAGTCCAAGGGACTCTCAAGAGTCTTCTCCAACACCAACGTTCAAAAGCATCAATTCTTTGGCGCTCAGCTTTCTTTATAGTCCAACTCTCACATCCATACATGACCATTGGAAAAACCCATGGCCTTGACTCAATGGACCTTTGTTGGCAAAGTAATGTCTCTGCCTTTTAATATGCTGTCTAGGTTGTCTAAATGCTAAGATAGCGGTGTCCAAAAGATACAGACTGCTCAACTGGCAGATATACCTGAAGGAATGACTTAGCCTGAAATAGGTTATCTTAAATGGAATACTAAAACACTTTAAACCACATGGAGCCCAGTGATTGAGTTTCTTAACAGAAGTATGAATTGTATGATTTTCTAGATCAGCCCATAAACAAACAGAGTGATCAGAGACAAAGGGCATTCACATGACTGTCCTGGTTTATTTGGGTATACTATATTTTTTATGCCACAGTTTAATTGTGTTTGGGCTTTTGGCTGGCAGCTTGTCCTTTCAAAGGCTCTGAGAAATTTTCTTGCTGATGGAAATGAGACTGAGCTTTGGGCAAAGTAGATCACTACAGCATTTCCTGCTGCAGAATATAATCAACATGTCATATACAACTCCTGAAGCTGCATACACCAAAAAAGCCAGATATGAAAACTCATTGACACCAGGAACCAAATGATCATTTAAGTAGTCACTCTAGGAGTCATGCTGGAGAATAATAGCTGACTTCATCAGTCTAGTGACAAGGCTTGCCAGCATTTTTTCCCTCAATTACTTTTCTTCTTTCAAAACTCCAGTGAAGGATGGTGATTTTGTGAAAAATGACAGACTTTTAAATACTTTTAAATACTTATCAATGTTGAAAAACAAATAAAAAATACATGAAAATAAAAGCGCTTGTCAAATTTTGTTTGCTTTGCTAAAGAATCTCTTCCATAATCAAAAGAACTGAAGTTGTCCCAAGTCAGTTGTAGCTTTTTAATCCTCTCATGCATTATGTTTCTCTATGTCATATAGAACTTTGAGATACTTAATCCTTTCCATGGATGGGATTAGTCATAGGGCTCTATCTACACTTTGGGGCTGCACATATCTGATGCTAAACAGCTGGATGAGTGTTAGTTATGTCTGACTCTTTTAGACCCCATGGACTGTAGCATGCCAGGCTCCTCGGAGCATGGGATTCTTCAAGCAAGAATACTGGAGTGGGTTGCCTTTCTCTTCTCCAGGGGGTCTTCCCAACCCAGTAATTGAACCTAGGTCTCCTGAAGTGCAAGCAGATTCTTTACCGTCTGAGCCAAATGGCTGAATTGATACCTTCAAGCATTTTCCTAACTTTCTAAAGACATGAAACATCTGATAGATCTTCACAATCTTTTTGACTGTAGAAGGTTTGCAAAATGGTGGCCTACAGGTTGAAACTGACCTGAAGATAGAGTCTGTTCAACTATGACATGGTTTAAAATGTTTTGATTTGGATGTAAATGCTTTTAAATGGAGAAAGCTTTCAAATTCTTGGTTCCTACAGTTCTTACCAACTTCTTGGTTCCACAGACCTTGGGAACCCACATCCTGACACACTGATGTTTTGGTCCTGGCCCATCTAGGCATTTGAGCTTGTGACTTTGATTTAGATTTGTGATTCTTCTCTAAAGTGAAACTACTAAAAACACAGGTTTCTTGAGTTTTGAAAAAAAGCAGAAGTACATGTTTCCAGGAAGTAAAAAGTTTTATACTCTATTTTTCTCATAAAATTTTATTTTTGCAGTTGTAATATAAGTGTTAAAACCTTGTGTGCTTTAAATTCTTCTCCATGAAGAGATGGAATCTCTTTATGAAAAAAGTTCAACATATCTTTATTATCCCAGGAAACTCTTTCCTTGGAAGATGAAAGCCACAAGTGATTTGTTGTTCTTCCAAGGAACTTCTTGAAAAAATCAATTATTCAGTAGAAAGTTTTGAAAGATAGTTTATATCCTAATTCTTGAAACTCCTTGACTCAAAAATTGTATTCTTTTCCTATCTATAAATCCTAAATTACTGTTTTATCATTTCTACTCAATATAAACCACATCCCTGGATTAGAAGATACACCTTAAACCAGACTTCAAAAAGCCAAGTTTTTGCTCTTTACCTCTGGTACACTACTAAGACTGTCAAGGTCGTGCTTTCCTTGCATTGGTAAGCAATAAACCCAACTTTGTCTTATCAGTAGGTTGTTTTGGTGATGTTTGTAGAAGCCATCAGTTGACAATACCTCACAATACTGTCATCTTTCTTTTTTGTTTTCTGGTAGATTAGGAAAATTAAGTAATACTAGAGAAAAATATAAATATAGTAAAAGCAGGAACCTAAGAAAGAAAAGTAGGTACCATGGGATGCCACAGTTGGGAGTGAAAAGAGAAGTATATCATTTCCCTTAATCAACTCTTCTCTTGATAGTCTCATTTACTTTCATGTGTCATCATAATACTTGGTTTTTGGACTTGTCACTCTTACATGCAAACAAATCAGAAAAAAAAAATGTCATATGATGGCTCAGATATGAACTAATAAGAATTAGAGATTTAGTCATAAATACAAAAACAGAAAAGTAATGGAGATAGCAATGATGCTCAAAATTTTTAAAAGTCAGTATACGTGTTAGTGAAGTATTTCATTCATGGAAGAAAGAAAATATTTAAAGATGACCAAGACTTTAGGTATTAAAAATCTGGATAATGGTGATGCCAAAATCAGAATGGGGAAAGAGTGGAATGTTATAATTATTTTTTGCACAGATTATAAACTTGTATTTGACTTATTTTAGACTTTGATTGGGGCTGCCCTGGTGGCTCAGTGGTAAAGTATCTGCCTGCAATGCAGGAGACCCAGGTTCAATCCATGAGTTGAGAGGATCTGTTGGAAGAGAATGGCAACTGCTCCATTATTCTTGCTTGGAGATTTCCATGGACAGAGGAGGCTAGTGGGCTACAGTCCATGGGGAGCGACTAACACCTCACCTCACCAGACTTTGATTGGATAGAAAAATGAAGATATCTTTTAAAAAATAAACTGAAGATGATAAGCCTAGAGACATGTGAGATGTGAAGTGTCAAAGCAGGAAATGAATATTTGGAAGTCCTGTGAATTAACTGAACTCTTTATGGGTACAGAAAGGGGTGAATAGAAATTTCCCAGGGAACCTTAAAGAGAAAGGAAAAAGATAGGAGGAAAAAAAAAGAAAAGGGAAGAAAAGAATGTCCATAAGAATGGACAAAAGGGAAAAGGAGGAAGGAAGGAAAAGAGGAAGGAAAGGTGGGGAGGGAAGGGAGAAGGAGGGAAAGAGGGAAAAAGGGAAGAAAGATAAGAAAAACAAAGGAAAGGAAAAAGCAAGGTATTCCAATGAAGAGAAGAAAGCTAAGTGACTCAAAGATGAAAAATACCAAAATTAAAAATTAGTTTTTAGAAGGAAAGAGGTTGTGAAATATACATTAAAAATGCATAAGGGTAGAACTTAACAAAAAAATCTAAATATTAATATTGTTTAGAAAAAGAATATTAGCTAACATTAGGGGGATTTTAAAGACAGGTGAAAATAAAAGCCAGGTTGAAAATTTAAGATTTTATATGGAAATATTGATAGTAAAAGAGTGCTATTTGAAAGGTCAAATTTTCAGTGGTTCTATTTCATTTATTTATTTTTAGTTTTACTGTCATATAGTTGATTTACCATGTTGTGTTAGTTTTAGGTGTATAGAAAAGTGGATCAGTTATACATATACATATGTCCACTCTTTATTTTTAGATTTTTCCCATATAGGTCATTACAGAGTATTGGGTAGAGTTCCCTGAGCTATACAGTAGGTTCATATTCATTATCTACCTCATATATAGTAATGTGATATGTCAATCCCAGTCTCTCAATTTATCCTTCCCCTCCTTATCCCCCAGTAACTGTAAGTTTGTTTCTGCATCTGTAACTGACTCTGTTTATTTTTGTAAATAAGTTCATTTGTAACCTTTTTTTAGATTCCACATACAAGCGATATCATATGATAGATAGTTGTTTTTTGTGTGTGTCTGACTTCACTCAGTTTGACTATCTCTAGGTCCATTCATGTTGCTGCAAGTGCTGTTATTTTTTTTTTTTGGTTGAATAATGTTCAATTACATGTATGTACCACATCTTCTTTATCCATTCCTCTGCTGATGGACATTTAGATTGCTTCCATGTCCTGTCTATTGTAAGTAGTGCTGCAATGAACATTAGGGTATATGTAGCTTTTTGAAGTATTGTTTCCTCTGGGTATGCCTGGAGTGGAATTTCTGGGTCATATGGTTCATTGACTATGCCAAAGTCTTTGACTGTGTGGATCACAATAAACTGTGGAAAGTTCTGAAAGAGATGGGAAGACCAGACCACCTGACCTGCCTCTTGAGAAACCTGTATGCAGATCAGAAAGCAACAGTTAGAACTGGACATGGAACAACCAACTGGTTCCAAATAGGAAAAGGAGTATGTCAAGGCTGTATATTGTCACTGTGCTTATTTAACTTATATGCAGAGTACATCATGAGATATGCTGGCCTGGAGGAAGCATAAGCTGGAATCAAGATTGCTGGGAGAAATATCAATAACCTCAGATATGCAGATGACACCACCCTTATGGCAGAAAGTGAAGAAGAACTAAAGAGCCTGTTGATGAAAGTGAAAGAGGAGAGTGAAAAAGTTAGCTTAAAGCTCAACATTCAGAAAACTGAGATATGGCATCCAGTCCCATCCCTTCATGGGAAATAGATGGGGAAAGAGTGGAAACAGTGGCTGACTTTATTTTTCTGGGCTCCAAAATCACTGCAGATGGTGATTGCAGCCATGAAATTAAAAGAAACTTACTTCTTGGAAAGAAAGTTATGACCAACCTAGACAACATACTAAAAAGCAGAGACATTACTTTGTCAACAAAGGTCTGTCTAGTCAAGGCTATGGGTTTTCTAGTAGTCATGTATGGATGTGAGAGTTGGACTAAAAAGAAAGCTGAGTGCAGAAGAATTTATGCTTTTGAACTGTGGTGTTGCAGAAGACTCTTGAGAGTCCCTTGGACACCAAGGAGATCCAACAAGTCCATCCTAAAGGAGATCAGTCCTGGGTGTTCTGTGGAAGGACTGATGCTGAAGCTGAAACTGCAATACTTTGGCCACCTGATGCAAAGAGATCAGTCCTGGGTGTTCTGTGGAAGGACTGATGCTGAAGCTGAAACTGCAATACTTTGGCCACCTGATGCAAAGAACTGACTAATTTGAAAAGACCCTGATGCTGGGAAAGATTGAGGGTGAGAGGAGAAGGGGATGACAGAGGATGAGATGGTTGGACGGCATCACTGACTCAATGGCCATGAGTTTGTGTAAGCTCCGGGAGTTGGTGATGGACAGGGAGGCCTGCCGTGCTGCAGTCCATGGGGTCACAAAGAGTTGGACATAACTGAGCAACTGAACTGAACTGAATTGAATTAGAAGGAGAGAAGGAAATGAGATATCAATATACATTCAAGGGCAGAGACTGAAGTTCAGAAGGTGAGTGGAAGGAATTTGAGAGATTACAGCTGTTACTGGAAAAGAAAAAGACTTAAGTTGTTTATGAAAGTTCATGGTGAGAACAACATAGAAAAGTTAGCTCGGTTTAATGCATAAGGAGAAAAAGAAATATGATTTTTGGTTATGAAGCCTCAGAATTAAAGAAACACTAGCTGTGTAATATCATTAATTGAGTGCTTACTCTTTCAGGTATTGTATGAAGGACTCCATTTGTTGTTGTTCAGTCACCAAGTCATGTCTGATCTTGGCGACCCCATGAACTGCAGCATGCCAGGCTTATTTGTCCTCCTCTATCTCCTGGAGTTTGCTGAAGTTCATCTCCATTGAGTCAGTGATGCTATGTAACCATCACATCCTCTGCCGCCCTCTTCTTTTGCCTTCAATTTTTCCCAGCATCAGAGTCTTTTCCAGTGTATTGGGTCTTCGCATCAGGTGGCCAAGGTATTGGAGCCTCTGCTCCAGCATCAATCCTTCCAATGAATATTCAGGGTCGATTCACTTTTAGGATTGACTGGTTTGATCTCCTTGCAGTCCAAGGGACACTCAAGAATCTTCTCCAGCACCACAATTCGAAGCATCAATTTTTCAGTGTTTAGTCTTTTTTATGGTTCAGTTCTCACATACATTCATGACTGCTAGAAAAACCATAGCTTTGACTATATGAACCTTTGTCAGCAAAGTGATGTCTTTGTTTTTTTAATATGCTGTCTGCTGCTGCTAAGTCGCTTCAGTCATGTCCGACTCTGGACTGCAGCCCACCAGGCTCCTCCTAAATGGGATTTACCAGGCAAGAGTAATGTGCTGTCTAGATACAATTTAATCTTTACAAGTCTTTGCTTCCAAAGCAAACATTATTGTTTACATTTTGTCTGTGCTAGTTGTGTGCAACTCTTTGTGACTCCATGGACTGTAGTTTGCCAGGATCCTCTGCCCATGGAATTTTCCAGGCAAGAATACTGGAGTGGGTTGACATTGCCTTCTCCAGGTTTACATTTTACAGATGAGTAAATACGGCTTGGGAAGATAAATCACTTATCCCAAGTTCACACAGCTGTGAGTTTAAAAGACAAATCTAGGACAAACTCCTAAGCAGTGCCTCATGGAACTTTGTACTAAAGCTGAAAATACATGCTCCCTTTGAAGACTAGAAAACAATGTATTTGACATGAGGGTAAAGTAGTATATATTTAGAGAAAGAGTCAGATTGGGCTTCCGTGGTGGCTTGGATGGTAAAAAAGCTGCCTGCAATGAAGGAGACCCAGATTTGATCCCTGGGTTGGGAAGAGTCCCTTGGTGAAAGGAATGGCTTCCCACTCCAGTATTCTTGCCTGGAGAATTCCATGGACAGAGAAGCCTGGTGAGCTGCAGTCCATGGGGTTGCACAGAGTTGGACACGACTGAGCGAGTTTCACTTCACTTTGTTTGAAATTATACTATTTGCAAAAGCCTGGTAACATATTGTTCTATTTGTTTACTGAGTCATTGGAGTTTATTGCTGTTCTTTGCTAACCTGTACAATGATATGCCGCTGCAGGAGTCTCAGGAATAGCAAAATGACACTGGGTAAAACTGGCGGGTAGGGTGATGTTTTGTATAGCTCATTATAGAAGGGGCATTGATTCTCAAGTGTACAGAGAGAATTCATCTTATCACACTGGGTCATATCATCTACCATTAAAAGGTTCTTGTTCTGTCCTGTATTTTCAGTTTATATCTCATTAATTACCAATCTTTACTTCTTACTCACTCTGAACTCTCATTCTGAATGACCTAGTTCATTACAAACAAATAAAAATTAAACAGCCAGTTCAACTTGAAATAATTCAACAGATCCTTTTCTTTTCCTGCTTCACTGTATTTTCCTAAAAGACATTATAAATTTTGTGTACATATTTAATCACAATATATAAAANATCACAATATATAAAATTAAAACAATAATCTATGACTTTTGCATAAATAAAAACTGATAAACATATCTATTCTACTATAGCTTTGTTTTTAAAAGGAATTAGAGACTTTGATCAACAGAGCAATGTTGCTATGGTCCATCTACAGTCTAGTTTTTGATCCATGGAAGTATCTTTAATTAAAAAATCAAAGAACTAAAATAATATTACATGAGTCCTTTTATAAAATCTCTCTCTAATCTGCTTTCTGTTTTATTAAGCAAATATATTTCTTATTCCCTGACCTTCTCTTGTCCCATTCTCCTTTTCCTACCTCATTCCATAGTGTTTTAGTCAGCTCAGGCCACTATAACAAAATTCCATGGACTGAGTGACTTAAACACAGACATTTCTCACATTCTGGAGGCTGGTAAGTCCAAGAGCAAGGTGTGGATACATTAGTTCCTGGTAAGGACCTTGTTGTCTTTCAAACAATTGCCTTTTCACTATGCAGCCACATGGTAGAGAGAAAGAGAGAGTTGTGATCTCTTTTTCTCTTCTTACGGAATACTAATTCTATCACAGAGGCTCCATCCTCAAGACTATATCTAAACCTGATTATTTCCAAAAGGTTCTACTTGCAAATAATATCACATTGGGGATTAGGGTTTGAATATATGGATTTTGAGAGGTGATAAGCATTTAGTCCATAACATATAACTACATTGTTCTATATCAGCCATTCCATGCCCCTTCCCACTGTGTCACATGTTAACACTCAGTTTGGACGCACAGACTTAATCTCAGAGACATTAATTTCCTATCCTGTTAAATGAAAACACAAGATGCCTTTACCATCCTTTAGAACACACAATGGATTATTTTAACCTCTGAATATTCAGTATCTCTGATTTTTTCTCAAAGAGTCATGCAGAGTAAAACAAAAAATTATTAACATTCTTCAAATTAGAGACTAGAGAGATTATTTGTTTCCTGTGTCAAGATAATCTCTAAACTCTATCCTTCTATCTATAATGTAATTATAACTATAACATATACTGCTTGTTTTTTTTGTTTTTTATTCTCTGTTGTTGTTCATTTGCTAAGTGACATCTGACTCTTTGTGATCCCATGGACTGCAGCACTCCAGGCTCTTCTGTCCTCCACCATTTCCCAGAATTTGCTCAAATTTCCCTTGAGTTGGTGATGCTAACCATCTCATTCTCTGCTGCACCCTTCTCCTTTTGCCATCAATCTTTCCCCACATCATGGTCTTTTCTGATGAGTTGGCTTTTCACATCAGGTGGCCAAAATACTGGAGTTAGCTTCAGCAACAGTCCTTCCAATGAATATTCAGGGTTGATTAATTGTTAAGAATTCAGTAGTTTTTAGTATTTCACAGTGTTGTTCAACCATCACCACTATTTAATTCCTGAATATTTTCATCACCCTAAAAAGAAATTCCATACCCATTACCAGTCATTCCCCATCCTCCTTCTCCCCAGTTCCTAGCAACCACTCATTTATTTTCTTTCTCTGTGGATTTACCAGTTCTGGATATTTTATATGGCATTTGTTTTTGGCTTTCTTTACATCGCATAATGTTTTCAAGGTTCATCCATTCTGTAGCATGTGTTAGTACTTTATTCCTTTTTATGGATTAAAACATCCCATTGCATGTGTATGCCATACTTTGTTTAGACATTCATCAGCTGATGGACCTTTAGGCTGTTTCCATATTTTGGCTCTTATGAATAATTCTGCTATAAATACTGTTTGAACATATGTTTTTAGTTCTGTTGGGTATATAACTAGGAGTGGAATTGTTGGGTCATATGATAATTTTATGTTTAAATTTTTAAAAACTAACTTTTCCACAGCAGTTACAGCATTTTACACTCCCACCAGCAGTATATGAAGGTGCTAAATTCTCCACATTCTCAACAACACTTATTTTCCTTTTAAAATTTTTATTAAATCTACCCCAATAGACATGAAATGATGTCTCATTGTCATTTTGATTTGCATGGCCTTAATGATTAATGGTATTGGGTATGTTTTCATGGGCTTATTGGCTATTTATTCATTTTTTAGGAGAAATGTCTCTTCAAATCCCTTATCTCTTTTTAACTTAGGCTATTCGTCTCTATGTTTTTGGACTGTATGGTTACTTTATATATTCTGGACACCAGATTCTCATGATTTCAAATATTTTCTTCCTTTTGGTGACTCTTCACTTTTCTGATAGTATCTATTGATGCCCAAAAGTTTTTAACTTTGATGAAGTCCAATTTATCAAATTTTTCTGTGGTTGCTTGTGCTGTTGGTGTCATATCTAAGAAAACATTGCCCAGCCCAAAATCACAAAAATTTGCACATAATAGTTTTAGCTCTTGCATTTATTTTTTTATCCATTTTGTGGTAATTTTTTAATATCACATGAAATAAAGGGTTCAATTTCATCCTTTTGCATGTGTACATCCATATATTCCCATCCTTTGTTAAACAGACTTCTTTTCCCAGGGAATGGTCATGACCTCTTTGATGAAATTCAGTTTCTATTAATGTACAGATTTATTTATGGAATTTAGTTTTATTCAGTTGATCTATATGTCTATGACAGTACCACACCATCCTGAATATTGAAGCTCTGTACTTCTGAAATGGGGAGATATGCATCCTCCAAATTGGTTCTTTTTCAAGATTGTTTTGGTTATCCTGGGTTCCTTGCATCTCCAGATAAGTTTCAGAATCAGCTTTTACATTTTGCAGGCGTGGCTCAGTTAAGGATTATAAGAGGTGAGTGCAACATAATCCTAAGTGTCCTTATAAGAAGGACCCAGGGGGAGACTTGACCCTAGGAAGCAGAGATTGAGATGATGTGGCCACAAACTGAAGAATGCAGTCAGTCTTATGTGGCTCCAGAGACAAGGAAGAGATTCCACAGGAGCCTCCAGAGGAACCGTCTTTGTCAACATTCTGATTTTAGTCCATAAGACCCATGTTCTTGGTGTTCTCTGGGGATTTATGACTTCTAGAACTATAGGAGAATATATTTGTGTTGTTCTAAACTACTGAAGTGAAGTAAATTTTTATAGCAACAAAATGAAAACTAAAACAAGGAATATTGCCATGATAACAATATTGTGTTACAAGGCATGAATAAAGAATGTTTTTACATTTATTTACATTTTCTTTAATTTCTTTCAGTACTATTTTCAGTGTAAAAGTCTTACACTTCTTTGGTTAAATTTATTTCTAAGTATTTTGTTCTTTTTAATGCTATAAATGGGATTTTTTTCTTAATTTCATTTTCAAATTGTTCATTGCTAGTGTGTAGAAATAAATTGATTTTTATATATTGACCTTGTATCACCCAATAGAAATTTAATTTATTCTTTTGATTTGGAATTTAAAGTTTGTCCAAAAACTGAAATTTGTCTGTCCATGTCTCTAAGCTGTCTGTGTCCACCATCTCCAGGGCTTCATTTTTCTCTTAAAAATGAATACCAGCCTTTGTTGGCCACATATTCATAATTTTCTTCCTACATGCAGAGAGCTGTAGACCTTACTTTACTGTCTAGACTTCACCATAAAGTTGAAATCATATTTAACTTAAGATCTGAATTTTAGTGTATATAAAGTGTCGCTAATCTTAAATAGTAATATTTCCACATCAGTTCAGTTCAGTCGCTCAGTTGTGTCTGACTCTTTGCGACCCTATGAACCACAGCACTCCAGGCCTCCATGCCCATCACCAACTCCCAGAATCCACCCAAACCCATGTCCATTGAGTCGGTGATGCCATCCAACCATCTCATCCTCTGTTGTCCCTTCTCCTCCTGCCCCCAATCCCTCCCAGCATCAGAGTCTTTTCCAATGAGTCAACTCTTCTCATGAGGTGGCCAAAGTATTGGCGTTTCAGCTTCAGCATCAGTCCTTCCAATGAAAACCCAGGACTGGTCTCCTTTAGAATGGACTGGTTGGATCTCCTTGCAGTCCAAGGGACTCTCAAGAGTCTTCTCCAACACCATAGTTGAAAAGCATCAATTCTTTGGCACTCAGCTTTCTTTATAGTCCAACTCTCACATCCATACATGACCACTGGAAAAACCATAGCCTTGACTAGACGAACCTTTGTTGACAAAGTAATGTCTCTGCTTTTTAATATGCTGTCTAGGTTGGTTATAAGTTTCCTTCCAAGGAGTAAGCGTCTTTTAATTTCATGGCTGTAGTCACCATCTGCAGTGATTTTGGAGCCCCCCAAAATAAAGTCAACCACTATTTCCACTGTTTCCCCATCTATTTGCCATGAAGTGATGGGACCAGATGCCATGATCTTAGATTTCTGAATGTTGAGCTTTCCACAGAAGTAAACAAAATGTCCTTAGTTCTTTCCTATTCTAGATTACACTAACTTTTTCTCTCTTTATTCATAGAAATTCTATAGTTTTGCTACTTCCTTCGAATGTGATTCCAAACGTTGTCAGCTGGTGAGCAAAGAGTGGCTCAGATAATCAACTAGGAGAGTTATTAACATTGTCAGTCCTGTGTAATCAAACATCTAAGGAATAATAAGCCCTAAATGAACTGGCATTTCCCCCATATAGCTGGCATTTGGAAAATGTGGGCATTGTAGACAAGATAGCTGATATACAATATTAGAAAGAAATTTTTTACTCCAGGATAGACAGCGTGAAGCCTTCAGACAAAAGACAGGAAAAAAAAAAAACCTTGCATATGTTCATTACAGCCATATAAAGCTTAGCATTTCACACCTTGTCAGAGTTATCAGGTACAGAGCTGTCTTTGAATCTAATTTTCATTCCAACCGAAATGTGAGAAGTCAAATCACTACATAGTGAAAAATGGAAAGCTTTCTTCACTGTGCAGTTTGCTGCAATCATGTCTAAGGGGAACTCAGAAAAATCATACATTAAAAAACATTAGGTTGTATTTGTTCAATGCAAACTGTTTTACTTGATAATGACAAATATGAGCTCTAAATTGCCCATGTTTAGAAAACTTACGTTAGTAAACATCTCATGTGACACAGTTCTAACTTGTTCACTGACACAGTCTAGTGTATTTGTTGATTTAATTTTTTTTAACCTCTTAGGTTTTGAAAGTGTTAAGAAATTCTAATATATGTTAGAGAAAGTACTAGGAAAGTACTAGTACCTATGAAGAAGCTATATGCACAAATTTGTTGTGTGAAATCCTATCTTTCTTTATTTTCAACCTATAGATAAACCTACCAAAAAAGAAGAGAATAAGGAAAGATGGTAAAGTGAGCTAATTTCTTTAAAATTGCACCTGGATTAAAAAAAAAAAAAATCCTCCTTTTAGGATCAATTACTTTCCCAAGGACTGAAAACATAAAGGGTGGGAATTGTTGTTGTATAAATTTTGTTTCTTTTTTGTTTTTATTTATTTTTTTGTTATTCTAAATTTTGTTTCTTAACTTGAGTTCTGCTTTCATTGTGGTTTTACTTTGTGATAAATTATTGAGCTCCTAAAACTAATAATCACATGATTAGGTGAATTGATGGTTGGATAAAGAGATAGATAAGTAGATGACTAAGTGATAAAGCAAATTATATAGAATGTTAATGACAGAGTATAGAAGGTGGGCACATGAATGTTTAATATAAAATCCTTTCAATTTAGCTGTGTGTTTAAAATTTACCCTAATGTTGAAAAAAGTAAATAAATGCAAGTCATAATCTTAGATTAGGTGGTCATGGAGAAGAAAATTCTTAACTCAATTTTCCAATATACTGTATAGTAAACTCTACATGGGACATGATAAGAAACATGAGAGAACTGTCAAAACAACACAGAATTACCCACATAATTGTGAATTCTCTTATGTTTGCTTGGTGACTGGATTAAAATGTCACACAATTTTTTTTTTCCAAGATAGAAACTATAACTAAATATTAAGTGGTGAGTAGACTCCTATTGAGATCTATTGCTGCCCAAGTAATTTGAGCTCTTACAAACGTTTTAGTCATGCCAGGACTATGATAAAAGACAATTGTGAGATTAAATCAATATTCAAGAGAGAAAAGGCTATTTTGTTTATCTGGACTTTCTGGCAGGGTGATTTGTCTACATAACATCAGAAGGCACCTTGCCTGTGTGGCTTCTATGAGGAGTATCTTAGAGTCAGTGATTGCATAGTATGTGAAAACCTTATTTTCTGGTTAACATATCTTTTCCTGGGATTATTTAAAATGGTAAAAAATAAATCTTAGTAGCAGCATAAACACTCAGTTCCATCTTCGTGCCTCCCCTCATTCACTAATTTCTGTCCCTGCCAAAGGTAAAAAACCTCCTGATAACTTTGATTACACTTTACTTGAATTTCTATATAGTTTTTTCAAATAAGTATGGATATTACACATTGCATTTATCTTGTATTCTGTTGTGTAAATGAAAGTTCACCATTGGTATTCTTTTGTGTTGAAGCTCTTTTCATCAGGATTATGTTTATGAGATTCATTCGTATTTCTGCATGTACCTGTTTTTCACTTATTTTCATTGCTGCATACTATTTCACTGTATGATTCCACCTCATTTATTTGTCCTTTCTAATATTAGCAGAAATTGAGTTTCTTTTGTTTTGGAGTTAATAAGAATTTTATGATGAGGCACGTTCTTATCTATATACTTAATGTATTCACAAGGCTTATATTCTTCTAGTATTAAGTAGTATAATTGATGGTGGCTTCCCTGATGGCTCAAATGGTAAAGAATCTGCCTGTAATCCCGGAGACCTGGGTTCGATCTCTGGGTCAGGAAGATCCTCTGGAGAAAGGCATAACAACCCACTCTAGTATTTTTGCCTGGAGAATCCCATGGACAGAAGAGCCTAGTGGGCTACAATCCATGGGGTCACAAAAAGTCAGACATAATGAGTGACTAAGCATACACACAGTACAATTGACTTCTAATCAATTAGTTTTGGTAAAACATGAAAAAGGGTAATTAACCTGATTTTAACCCTATTAACAAATATAATTCTAGCTATATTACTTGTATTTATTGCCTTCTGACTCCCTCAACTAAATTTTTATTCAGAAAAAAACAAGCCTTTATGAGTGCAGATTTGACCCTATAGGATCAGCTCATCTTCCTTTCTCTGTAAAATAATTTTTAGTAGCCATTACATTGCTTCTTTTTGATTTAGGAATTGTACTCCCCTTACCACTCCCTTGATCATCACAAACAAATAATTTAAACACTATAATCATTATATCCCTATTTCTAATTTTTTTATTACAGTAAGACTAGCCTACAAATGAACTCAAAAAGGACTAAAATGAGCCAAATATAGTATTTAGTTCAAAATAACTGATTTTAACTCATTAGTTTATGATTAAATGCGTAATTACCAAGTGGCTTCTGTATATATAAATATTATCATACCATTTACATTTTCCCTTATAGGACTATTAATATATTGATCTTATTTAATATCATCTTTATGATGCTTAGAAGGCATGATATTATCACTATCCATTATAGCAACCATAATAATCTTAAATGCACACTTTAACTAGCATGAGGCCAATTGTATTATTACTATTTGCACCCTGCAAAGCAGCACTTGGGTTGTCTCTACTAGTAATAATATCAAATACATATGACAATGACTATATATAAAACCTCAATTCAGTGCTAAAAATTATTATTCCTACAGTTATACTAATAGCCCAACTTGATTCTCAAAAAAATAGTATAATCTTATATCAATACTACAACTCACAGCTTACTAATTAGCCTTACAAACCTACCCCTCTTTAACCAATTCAACACTAATCATCTTAATATTTCATTACTTTTTTCTCTGACTTCTTATCAACACCACTACTAATTTTAACAACATGATTGTTACCTCTTATATTAATAGCTAGCCAATATCATGTATTAAAAGAATAATTAACCTGAAAAAATTATATATTACTATACTAATCATACTACAATTATTTCTAATCATAACATTTACTTCTATAGAATTAGTTCTCTTCTATATTTTATTTAAAGCAACACAAATCCAACACTTATATTGTTACCCAATGAGATAATCAAACAGAATGTCTTAATGCATTATTTCTTTATACACTTGTATCCCTCCCCCTTTTAGTAAAACTAGTCTATATTCAGCATATCACAGAATTGCTAAATTTCCTGATACTTCAATACTGAACCCAAATAATATCCAACTCCTGACCCAATGTTTTTGTATGATTAGCATACATAATGGCATTGCAACATGTATACTATCAAGTAAGAAATGAATCGCCAGTTGATGTCAGATGCAGAATGCAGGATGCTTGGGACTGGTGCNCTACTAACAGACTTTATAGGATATCCTTTTATTATATTATCCTTATGAGGCATAATCATAACTAGTTCAAACAGACCTAAAATCACTCATCACATATTCTTCTGTCAGCCATATGCACTTGTTATTGTAGCTATCCTTTCCCAAACACCCTGAATCTACGTAGGGGCTTCTGCTCTAATAATTGCTCATGGCCTTATGTCATCTATATTATTCTGTCTGGCAAATTCAAATTACAAATGAATTCATAGCTGAACAATAATTCTAGCCGGAGACCTACAAACATTTCTCCCAATCATAGCAACCTGATGATTACTAGCAAGCCTGACAGACTTAGCCCTGCCTCCAACTATTAATTTAATCAGAGGATTATTTGTAGTAATATCATCCTTCTGATAATCAAACATCATAATTATTCTAATAGGAATTAATATAGTAATTGCTGCCTTATACTCCCTATACATACTAAACTCAGAGAGGTAAATAAGACACACCATATCAATATTTTACCATCCTTTATACAAGAAAACACCCTCATATCACTCCACATCTTATCCCTCCTACTCCTATCATTAAACCTCAAATTTATTTTAGGCCCTTTATACTGTAAATATAGTTAAAAAAAAAACTAGATTCTGAATCTAGTAACAGAAGATTATACCCTTCTTATTTACTGAAAAAGTATCAAGAAAGCTAACTAATGCTCCCATGTCTAATAACATGGTTTTTTCAAACTTTTAAAGGATAATAGTTATCCATTGGTCTTAGGAACCAAAGAACTGGTGCAACTCCAAATATAAGTAATAAACTCATTTTCCTCTTTCACACTGGCCATGCCACCTAGGAGGAGAAGGCAATGGCACCCCACTCCAGTACTCTTGCCTGGAGAATCCCATGGATGGAGGAGCCTGGTGGGCTGCAGTCCATGGGGTCACTCAGAGTCAGACATGACTGAGCGACTTCACTTTCACTTTTCACTTTTACGCACTGGAGAGGGAAATGGCAACCCACTCCAGGGTTCTTCCCTGGAGAATCCCAGGGACAGGGGAGCCTGGTGGGCTGCCGTCTATGGGGTCACACAGAGTCAGACACGATTGAAGTGACTTAGCAGCAGCAGCAGCATGCCACCTAGGAAGCCCCTATTTATATTAATTATACCAATTATAATAACAAGCACCAATATCTATAAAACTAACATATATCCATCACATGTAAAAACTACTATTTCATAATGCCTTCATTAAGAGTCTCTAATTTCAATAATAATATTTATTCACATGTTGTTTAGTTGCTGTCATGTTTGACTTCTTTGCCACCCCACGGACTGTAGCCCACCAGGCTCTTCTGTCCACGGAATTTCCCAGGCAAGAATACTGGAGTGGCTTGCTATTTCCTTCTCCAGGGAATTTTCTTGACCCAGGGATAGAACTCCGTCTGCTATATTGGCAGGCAGATGCTTTACCGCTGAGCCACCAGGGAAGCCCAATATTGATTTTATACAGGCCACGAAATAATTGTCTCAAACTGACACTGAATTACTGTTCAAACTCATAAATTATCATTCAGCTTCAAAATGGATTATTTCACAATAATGTTGTTTGTAACTATTTGTCAACATGATTAGAGAATTTTCAATATGATACATGCATTCAGATCCTAATATCAACTGATTTTTAAATATCTTTTCCTTTTCCTCAATGCAATATTAATTCTTGTTACTGCTAACAACCTCTTCCAACTCTTCATCAGAAGAGAAAGTGTTCATTGCTCAGTTGTGTCTGACTCTTTGCGACCCCCTGGACTGTGTAGCCAACTAGGCCCCACTGTTCATGGGATTCTCCAGACAAGAATACTGGATTGGGTAGCCATTCCCTTCTCCAGAGGATCTTCCTGACCCAGGGATCAAGCCTGGGTCTCCCACATCAGATGAGGAGTAAGAATTACATATTTCCTACTTATCAGATGATTATATGGATGAGCTGCTGCCCTACAGGTAATCTTATATAACCATATTGGAGATATTGGATTTATTACAGCAATAGCATGGTTCCTATTCAGCTTAAATGCATGCATTACAACAAATTTTTATACTCAATTTAAATAATTCAAATTTACCTCTAGTAGGACTCATACTAGGCACAATTGGAAAATTTGCTCAATTTGGCCTTCACCCATGACTGTCTTCAGCAATAGAAGGCCCTATTTCTATCTTAGCCCTGTCCCACTCAAGCACAATGGTGGGAGCAGGTATCATTTTACTTGTTTGCTTTAATGCTTTGACAGAAAATAACCACCTTATTCAAACAATTATGTTTAGGAGCCATTATCGCACTGTTTATAACAATGTGTGCTCTTACCTAAAATGATTTAAAAAAAAAAAAAAATCATTGCCTTTTGTACCTCTAGTCAACTAGGCCTCATGATAGTAACAATTGGCATTAATCAATGTTACCTATTCTGAAAGAGATGGGAATACCAGACCACCTGACCTGCCTCTTGAGAAACCTATATGCAAGTCAGGAAGCAACAGTTAGAACCGAACATGGAACAACAGACTGGTTCCAAATAGGAAAAGGAGTACATCAAGGCTGTATATTGTCACCCTGCTTATTTAACTTATATGCAGAGTACATCACGAGAAACGCTGGGCTGGAAGAAGCACAAGCTGGAATCAAGATTGCTGGGAGAAATATCAATAACCTCAGATATGCAGATGACACCACCCTTATTGCAGGAAGTAAAGAAGAACTAAAGAGCCTGTTGATGAAAGTTAAAAAGGAGAGTGCAAAATTTGGCCTAAAGCTCAACGTTCAGAAAACGAAGATCATGGCATCTGGTCCCATCACTTCATGGCAAATAGATGGGGAAACAGTGGAAACAGCACCAGACTTTATTTTTTGGGGCTCCAAAATCATCACTGCAGATGGTGATTGCAGCCATGAACTTAAAAGACGCTTACTCCTTGGAAGAAAAGTTATGACCAACCTAGATAGCATATTCAAAAGCAGAGACATTACTTTGCCGACTAAAGTCCGTCTAGTCAAGGCTATGGTTTTTCCAGTGGTCATGTATGGATGTGAGAGTTGCACTGTGAAGAAAGCTGAGTGCCGAAGAATTGATGCTTTTGAACTGTGGTGTTGGAGAAGACTCTTGAGAGTCCCTTGGACTGCAAGGAGATCCAACCAGTCCATTCTGAAGGAGATCAGACCTGGGTGCTCTTTGGAAGGAATGATGCTAAAGCTGAAACTCCAGTACTTTGACCACCTCATGTGAAGCGTTGACTCATTGGAAAATAATTTGATGCTGGGAGGGATTGGGGGCAGGAGGAGAAGGGGACGACAGAGGATGAGATGGATGGATGGCATCACAGACTCAATGGACATGAATCTGAGTAAACTCCAGGAGTTGGTGATGGACAGGGAGGCCTGGTGTGCTGCGATTCATGTGGTCACTAAGAGTCAGACACGACTGAGCGACTGAACTGAACTGAGCAGTCCTTTTAGCCTCTTCACTAAAGAACACAGAATCTCCCATATCCTAAATTACTCAATCCCCTAAATCATTAAATGTAAACACAATCTCCACCTTCTCATCCTATAAAGCATTAAAAACTAGCAAAAATTCCATAATTAAACCAGAAAGAAATGCCACCAGTACAGTCTTATTAAAGACCCAAACATCAGGGTAATGCTCAGTAGCCATAGACATTGTATAACCAAACACCACTAACATCTTCCATAAATAAATTAAAAATACTATTAAACATAAAAATGACCCACCAAAATTTAATACAATACCACGACCAACACCACCACTTACAATTAACCCAAGCCCACCATAAATAGTTGAAGGCTTTGAAAAAATCCCACAAAACCAATCACAAAAATAATGCTTAAAATAATGTGTTATCATTATTTTTACATGGACTCTAACCATGACTGATGGCATGAAAAACCATTATTATTCAACTACCACACAAGTGACCAACATTCTGAAATCATACCGCTAAAACAATTATTGACAACATATTTATTGATCTCCCAGCTCCATCAAACATCTCATCATGATGGAATTTTGGTTTTCTGCTAGGTATTTGTTTAATTCTACAAATGTTAACAGGCTTGTTCCTAGTGATACATTGTATACCAGATATGATAACCACCTTCTTATCAGTCACACACATCTGCTGAGACATAAATTATGGGTGAATTATCCAATACATAATGCAAATGAGCTTCCATATTCTTTATCTGCCTATTCATCCATGTAGTATGTGGCCTATACTGTGGTTCATATGACTTCTTAGAAACATGAAACATTGGAGTTATTCTATTATTTATAGTCATAGCCACAGCACTTACAGGTTACGTACTGCCTTAAGGACAAATGTCATTCTGAGGAGCAAGCAACAGTAATGACTCATCTCCTTTCAGCAATCCCATATGTTTGTACAGACCTTATTGAGTGAATCTGAGGTGGATTTTCAGTAGATAAAGCAACTCTCACATGATTCTTAGCCTTTCACTTTATCCTTCCATTTATTGTTGCAGCTCTAGCTGCTCCACCTATTGTTTTCCCATGAAACAGGATCTAGTAATCCAACAGGAATTTCATCTGACATAGAAAATATCCCATTTCTTCCATATTATACAATTAAAGATATTTAGCTGCCTTATTACTAGTTTCAATATTAATAATATTTAATCCTGTTTTCACCTGACTTGTTAGGAGACCCTGAAAAATCCCTTCACCACCCCATATTACCCCAGAATGATATTTCCTATTTGCATATGCAATCCTCTGATCAATTTCTAGTAAACTAGGAGGAGCTTTATCCCTAATCTTTTCTATCCTAATCTTAGTACTAAATACCTTTACTCCATACATCTAAACAAGGAATCATGACATTCTGACACCTTTGCCAGTGTGTATTCTGAGTTCTAGTAGCAGACCTATCAACACTAATATGAATTGGAGGGCAACCATTAGAACACCCCTTCATTATCTTCGGATAATTAGCATCAACCCTATATTTTTTCCTAATTCTATTACTAATACCAGTAACTAGTGCCATCAGAAATAGTATCCTAAAATGAAGAGTCTTTGTGGCATATTTATTACCCTGGTCTTATAAATCAGAAAAGGAGAATAATAAATCTCTCTAAGACCCAAGGAAGAAGCTATAGCTCCACCCTCAGCACTCAAAGCTGAAATCCTACTTAAACAATTCCCTGGAATTTTGTTATAGTGCATTTACAAGATTTTAAGTACTGTATTAGTTCTTAAGGTAGCCCAATTTCACCAACCCCCTATGTACTTGCAAATCTGTATCTCCACATTACAACTACATATATATTATACCATGCATAATATATCACATGCATAATTGTACATTAAATTATTTACCCCATGCATATAAGTGTGTACATATTATTGATATTACATAGTACATATAATTATTAACTGTACATAGTACATTGTATTAAATAAGTCCTTGTCAACATGCATATCATATCCAATAGATCACATGGTTAATCACCAGACCATGTGAAACCATCCACCCACTTGGCTAGTACACCTCTTCTTGCTCTGGGCCCATGATCTATGGGGGTTTCTGTTAGTGAAACTTTATCAAAGATCCGATTCTTACTTCTGAGCCATCTCACCTAAAACTGCCCATTCCTTCCTCTTAAATAAAGACATTTCAGTGGACAAATGACTAATCAGCCCATACTCACAAGTAACTGTGGTGTCTTGCATTCAGTATTTTTTAATTATGGGAGATGCTTGGACTCAGCTATCAATAAATTTGAAGTAGCTGGACTTCAGTGAAGATTAATTACCAGGGTAATGAGAAGCAGGGTGATTTTCAGTCAATGGTAACAGGACATAGAGAATTATATATGTATGTATACACTAAATATACTTCACCTATCCTCCCCTCCTAAAATTCACAGTATACTTAAATATATTGATCTGTATATGTCACACATGGAAATGCATTTCTTTAGGATGTACCAAAGAGTAGAATTGCTAGGAAGATCTTCAGATTTAATGTATAATATTTAATAGTTTTTCAGAATCACATATTTATGCTCTTATAAACTGTCTGAAAGTTCCCAGTTGTCTACATTTTTGCTAATATATGATATTTTTATTTAAACCATTTTCTTGTGTATTAAATGATATCCTACTATCTCCATTTTTATTTGATTAATCAGATATAAGCAAACTATGGTCACTTTTGTGAAATGCATATTCAGAAGTTTTGCCCATTTTTCTATTGAGTTGTCTATAGTTTTGTTTACTTTTAAGATTTTATTATATATTTTTAATAGAATTCCTTTGTAACTAAGTAATGTGTGTTGTCTTCTTTTATTCCATATATTTCCTATGAGCTATTTTATTGATGGAAAACTTTAAATTCTACTTCTAGTTTTATTATTTTGAATTTTAGTATAGTCCAGTCTAAGTAGTCTAAGGTCACAGAGCTGGTAAGAGGCAGAGACAGATTTAGAAGTCAGATTTTCTAAATCCAAATTTGCTGCTGTTTCTGTTTCATCAAATAGCTCTCTTAGAAGGAATGGAGAGGACCCAGAGAGATGTTATGGGGTGGGAGGTGGGAGGGGATTCATGTTTGGGAACGCATGTACACTCATGGTGAATTCATGTCAATATTTGGCAAAACCAATACAGTATTGTAAAGTAAACTAAAGTTAAAATAAAAATTAAAAAAAAAAAAAAAACTTTCATTTCAAAAAAAAAAAAGAAGGAAAAACAATTTTCCATAATAAAAAGCTCCAGAATCTCAATATGGATGGAAAATCTTCAGAACATAAACTAATTATCTAACAGTTTAGAATTATGACCACCTTTCTCTTTCCACGTTTCTTCATTAAATTAAAATAATCTGGCATCATATCAGTTCACAAAGAAGAACTACATTCCTTCAGTGGCTAAAAATGCCTTCTCTTGGGTTAAATGAATAACTGGTCAGGATGGGAATTTCCCAGAGACTTCATGAGCTATAGCTTTTTGTTTGTTTACTTTTATGCTTATTGTACTATCTGCATTCACCTTATGCTTATTTTCCCTTGGTATTTAGGGAAATCTGACATAGTTAACACTCTCACTTGCAAGAGCTGGTAACATATATAGGCCTAAGGGGGTAACCTCTAAGATGACTTCCAACAATCCTTATCTCTGGGTATTCACAGTTTTGTGTGATCCTCTCTTCCTTAGTGTGGACTGGACTGACTCACTTCTCACAAATAGGATACTCTAGTACTTACTGGATGTTGCTTTCAGTATTAAGTTATAAAAGGACTGTGACTTCCATCTTGGGATCTCTCTCCTCTCTCACTCTCTGTCTCTTTTGCTTGCTCTTTTCCACTGAAGCTTGCCAATAACTGAGTAAGCTTGGAAGCTGATCTGTCACCTTGAAATTTGCCTCTACTTTCCATAAATTTTCTCCTCAGATAAGTAGTGGTTTTCTTAAGGGCATAAATCATGTCATATTTACCTGTCTATCTCTCATACTGTCTAATGTTTTATCTAGCACACATTTTTATATATATATATATATATATATTACATCATGATGTTTTGAGTCAGTGATTCATTGTATATGCTTCAATCGATATACCTTTATTGAATAAAATATTATTTGAGATTGTTTCTCTTATAAATTTCAATCATGCATTTATAAGCCATCATTCACAAATCAACATCTTTCAGGAACGAAATGAATGAAATGATACACAGATACAGAGGCTTCTTTTTTACTTCAAACAATGTGTTTGTGGGATTTTCATAAGACAAAAAAAGAAAAACATCCAAACCTTCACTCTAAACTATCATCAAGCATGCGTAGAAGTGTATTTCTTGCACTAATATTATTAATAAGAAAGATCAAATGGTTTATAAATCCCCAGGTAGCATGATTAAAAGTATGATGCAACGGTTATCATAAAAGACTTTTGTTTATTTAATTTAACAAAGAAGATCTCTGACTCAATATCTTTTGTGCTCTATATTTTCAGTTTTAACAATTAATGTTGCATAGGGAATTCTTTATGCTAATGTTATAGCTCCTTGGTTGAGCCCTAACACCATTATCTGCTGTAATGAATAATTCATTCCCTGTTGAAAACTTAACTATATCATTTTTACAGGATATGAATGAAACTTTGAAGTGCAATTTAGTTAAAAGAATTTAAGATTGTAGAGAATTCCCATAAACCATCAAAAAGTGCTGTGCTGGCAATATTACCTAGCACTCAAGTATAATCGCTTTACAGAAAGCTCATGGGAGATTCTAAATTTTGTTTCTTTTGTAAAAAATATTGATGGAGTTCATTTCCTACTGAACTTTTACACTGTGTAGTGACTGTTTTTGCCTCTAAATATCTAAAACAATATGCTTTTTTTATTTCCAGTTGTAGCTCGAGGACCTAGAAAGTCACTGTAATAAAAAGCTGACATTTGCTCTTCCAGTGTTATGTTCGCCATGGAGAGAAGTATTTTCTAGTAAAGAACCCCAACATGGGAAATGGCTTAAAAATATCAACAAGATTTATCAGAGGAATTAATGGACTTTCAGTTCATTGCATTCCTAAAACTCAATAGGTGAAATTGTGGTAACTCACTCTAGGAAACAAGCTAAACAGTGTAATTGTCTCAAAGTCTTAAAGTTTGCCAATAATGAGAGCAACTGCCCTTCCTGACCCTGGAGTCAGGGATGGGCTAGAATATATATGAGGATGAAGATTTTCTTCAAAATTGGAAGAGGCTAGTCACCTTGGCCAAGATGGCAAAACATCTTAAAACTGGAAAAGCATTAGGTTTACACCATGTCACATAAACAAACAGGAAAACTTTGTAATACTCCATAAACAAACAAGCTATTGGGGAAATAACAAAAAAAGTGCTCCAATAAGTAAATTTTCTTATGTTCAATATACATCTCATATGAACTGAAGCACTTATTTCTCTTCATTGTTTTATCCAAGAGGAAGCTCACATTAAAATTTATAGCCAACTTGAGCATGACTCTCTAAAAATATTTTCTATAATCTACATGTCTGTGGATTCTATTAACCTTTGTCTTGTTTTCTGATTAACTGGGTGTTTTTTCAACTTTGCTTTTAATGTGCTTTATACCCTTCTAAAGGAGCCTGTTTATTTGCTGTTTTAGTTACATTTTATGTATTTATGGTAGCAATTGAAAGGATTCATTAAACTAGATAGAGAAGGAATAGAGAGAAAAAGGAGGAGGAGGGAGGAAGAAGAAATGAAAGATGAAGAAAAGGGGAGGAAGGAAGGATGGGAGAAGAAAGAGGGAAGAAGAAAGAATAGAGGGAAAGGTGGGAGGAAAAGGGAAGAGAATGAGAAAAAATGCAGGCAGGAAAGAATGGAGGAAGTGAGGAAATAAAATGTTAAGATATTATTCTGGGATGGGAAATCCTTGAAGATGTATTTAAACTTGGCCCAAACCCTACTCCTTTGGTGTTTGAAAAGCAAAAGCCCTCTGCAAACTAAAGACACTGTCTCGTGCTTTTCTCTGGCTTTTTGCTCCAAGTCCTGTTGTTGATGCCTTGTACAACCTTGTACAACCTTGTACAGAACCATTGATGGGTAGTCAGCTACTCCATCAACTTACACTAGAATCTGGTTGCTTTGAGATTTTTTTAAAAAAACTTTATTGAACATTTTGGAGGGGACCTGTTGTGGTATTCACATTGTGTAACTTTGGGTAGTCCACAATCTCACTTTTTCTCATCCTCCAACTCCCTCTTCTTTTACCATCTCTTCTTTCTTGATGTCAAAATAATTCAGAACAATTAATGACTCCTTTATTTCTTATGAGAAACAGTTATTCTCATTTGCAGACGTTGCACAGGCCTACAAGATGACTCTATATACACATAAAGAATTTTTCTCTTTCTCAAAGGAAATTATTTGCCAATTATTAATATATTAACACATACATAGATATATGTATACACACATGTAAATATGTACATATTTCTGGAAGGAAGGAAAAGGGAGACAGTGCTAGTCAGAGAACAACACTTAAGATACAGATATAAACTACTAAAAGGATCAAAAAGCAGAATGTTTCAGCAGTTAAAACTTTCTGGGATTCTCTGGCCACTGAGATGGTAAAGACTGTTTCTGCAATGGGGGAGACCTAGGTTGGGAAGATCCCTGGAGAAGTAAATGGCAATATACTCCAGTATTCTTGCCTGGAAAATCCCATGGACAGAGGAGCCTGAAGGGCCATAGTCCATGGGGTTGTAAAGAGTCAGACACGACCAACACACACACATGAAACTTTGGCTGGATTGAAATAATGGCTTCACCTACTGACTGGCTTTGAAATCTCAAGCAAGCTATTGAACTCAGTTTCTTCATTTATGAAATTGGTATATCAGCACTACTATATAGCTTATGGACTATTATGGGTCTTAAGTGAGATAATGTATACTGTACTGAAAACACTACTCAGAAAGTTATAGATAAGTGTTGGCTATCATTATCACACGTGATAATTATAGAAGTAAAGACAAGATAATAAGATGACAAGAAATATATAAAGTCAGATGGGGGCAAATGTCCTGAAACAGTGATTCAATAAACATAGTAAATATTAGATTTATTAGATAATTGTGCTAAAAAGAGTTTCTCCACAAGCAACCTCCTCCTCCCGCCCTCGCCCACCCCCTGAACACACACACACATACACACAAACACACACACATTCTTAACTAAACCTCAACCTATCTGACTGCCTGGCTATCTCCATTACCCAAAATTCTCAACTATAAAGGACTGGATAAAAGCATTTTTCATGGCAGAATTGTGATCAGAAATGAAAGAAAAGAAAATGGTAGAAGAGTCCTCTCTTCTTTCAAAGCTTCAAACACTCTGATTTATAAATCAATGTCCAGGTATAGAGAAAACACACTTGAAAGCAAATTGACCCCTTCAAGACTGAATTTTTTTAAGACCTCAGATATGAACGAAAGGCTGAGACACTGCAGATCACTGGTGGGATCCCACTATCTTTGAGGGAGATTATATATCCTGTGTTAGTGAGCTGCTTGCTTTCTAGTCAAGTGATCTCATTGTAAATTTCTTAGAGTGTAATGGAAAGGAAAAATGATATTCAATGCGATCCTATTCTCTGCAAATAGTGATAAGGATGCTGATTTGGGGCTACCTCCTTTCCTAGCACTGAGCATTATGGGTTTTTTGTGTATTAGCCCCCTTCTCCAGATTTTAATTTTTAGCAGTTTATGAATAAGAGTAAGAGGAACTTTAAAACCACCACCTGTGGACTTTCAGATTCTCATTCTCTTAAGTCACAAATTTAAAGGGTGAGTTTTTTGAGGGAAATTAAAGCCTATGGTAGTATTACCAAGAGGATAAAAAGTAATAATCCTTTGAATTTGCTTTTGTGAAGATAAAAAATGCAGTCTTTCCATTTCTCTTAGAGATTATTTTCAAGATAAAAGCACTGTATTTCCAAACACTTCTATTGTCAGCTTTCTGGCATGTAACCCTTTCTCTTGAAAAATAAAAAAGGCAGAAATGTGCATAGATGCTTCTTAACTTGAATCTGAGGACATGGCACTGACTTTCTCTCTTAAATATCATTTTATAAAACCAGAATTTGCTTCGTTTATATTCCCTACACATCTCTCCCTTTTTGTCTGCCTTAGGTCTTTTAAATTTAGCTTCAAGAAAAGTGCTGTATTATGGAATCAAGTCCCCTTATCTTTCTTCCCGAAAGAATTGTGTGCAATATTTATTTCCCTTATGTTGCAATTTAAAGCACACAGGAAACTGTGTTGAATACCATCACTCCAACTCTCACCTCTCTGTCAAGATATACACATTTTTACATAGTGTATAATGAAGTGAAGCTATACATTTCTTTATTTTCTGCATAGCCTACCAGAATTTAGACTTCTAAACCCAAAGAAATATTTACTTGTAATACTCTATGGGGTAAATATTTTTCATGTTAGACAGCGTGAATAATAAACAGAGTTCTATATTTTTTAAAACATACAGTTCCTACCTAACTTATGCCAGTGAATTGTTATTCCAGGGGTTAAAGAATGTGTACATACTTATGATGGTTCACTCACAGTTGGCTTTCAGTAATCATTTAAAATTTGAGCATTGAATGGGTGAAGATCTCTCAGTTCTAAAGAATACCCATGTAGTCAAAATAGTACATCAATTAAACTGCTTAAAGTAAAGATGTTATTGAATTTTTTTCATGTTTTTGTCTCTAAAAATGAAAATTGAGACTGGACTTCTATAGTCCATTTCTCAGGAAAACTTGGTATTTTTTATAAGTTTATGATGATCTGTCATTAAGTTTCGTGAGCNCCTTTAGCAATGTTTTCAGCACTCAGAAATATCAATGACTGTATGAATCACATAAATCCTTTAGGAATTAAGAATTGGAAAGAAAATGTTATAAAGAAAGGCATTTTGGGGGTAGTTAGTGCTTCTGTCATCAGTTGCAAAAGTACAAAATTTTCTAAGAAGAGCAATAACATTTGAGCTCGAGAGGTTTCACCCAAGACAGTTAAAAAAAAAAGTAAAAAATAGTTTTCTGTGTAATTTTCAGAAAATTAATTTAGATAAATGTGGCATACCTATAATTCAGTTCAGTTCAGTAGCTCAGTCATGTCCAACTCTTTTCGACCCCATGAACCACAGCACACCAGGCCTCCCTGTCCATCACCAACTTCCGGAGTACACCCAAACCCATGCCCATTGAGTCGGTGATGCCATCCAACCATCTCATCCTCTGTCATCCCCTTCTCCTCCTGTCCTCAATCTTTCCCAGCATTAGGGACTTTTCAAATGAGTCAGCTCTTCGCATCAGGTGGCCAAAGTATTGCAGTTTCAGCTTCAACATCAGTGCTTCCAATGAACACCCAAGACTGATCTTTAGGATGGACTGGTTGGATCTCCTTGCAGTCCAAGGGACTCTCAAGAGTCTTCTCCAACACCATAGTTCAAAAGCATCAATTCTTCAGCGCTCAGCTTTCTTTATAGTCCAACTCTCACATACATACAAGACTACTGGAAAAACCATAGCCTTAACTAGATGGACCTTTGTTGACAGAGTAATGTCTCTCCTTTTTAATATGCTGTCTAGGTTGGTAATAACTTTCCTTCCAAGGAGTAAGTGTCTTTTAATTTCATGGCTTAAATCACAATCTGCAGTGATTTGGGAGCCCAGAAAAATAAAGTCAGCCACTATTTCCACTGTTTCCCCATCTATTTGCCATGAAGTGATGGGACCGATGCCATGATCTTAGTTTTCTGAATGCTGAGCTTTAAGCCAGCTTTTTCACTCTCTTCTTTCACTTCACCAAGAGGCTCTTTAGTTTTCTTCACTTTTTGCCATAAAGGTGGTGTCATCTGCATATCTGAGGTTATTGATAGTTCTCCCGGCAATCTTGATTTCAGCTTGTGCTTCCTCCAGTCCAGTGTTTCTCATGATGTACTCTGCATATATGTTAGATAAGCAGGGTGGCAATATACAGCCTTGACGTACTCCTTTTCCTGTTTGGAACCAGTCTGTTGTTCCATGTCCAGTTCTAACTGTTGCACAATTACCATGCCTTGTCTAATTCTCTGAAAGTTGTATTTTTTACCTTTCTGCCCATTATTAGTCCTGAATTACCCTTTTAGGTATTGTTGTTCAGTTGTTAAGTCGTGTCCAAGTCTTTGTGACCCCATGGACTGCCTCACACAATCTCCTGGAGTTTACTCAGGCTCATGTCCATAGTCATTCAGTTTTAAGTACTTCTCTTTAAATGTAGTTAAAAAGAAAGTTTTAAATACCTGTTTAAGAAATAAATCCATGTACTTATGATCAACTGATCTTTGACTAAGATGCCAGGAACACAAAATGGGGAAATAATAATCACCTCAACAAATTGTGTAGGAAAAATTGGATATCCACATGCAAAAAAATGAAATTGGACACATCTCATATATTTAAAAATTGACTCAAAATGGATTAAATTTTGGGCAAGGGCCCTAAACACATATTTTTCCAAAGAAGTCTTGTAAATTACTAACAAGAACATGAAAAGATGCTCAATATCACCAATCATCAGTGAAATGCAAACCAAAACTGCAATAAAATATCACCTCACAGCTTATCATCATGCTATAACAAGTGTTCTTTTGCTTTTGCATGCAAACTTTATGTCAAAGTGGTATTGCCCTTGAACAATGAGTATAATTTCAACTGTTTTGATTCTCAGTAGTGGAGAAGGAAATGGCAACCCACTCCAGTGTTCTTGCCTGGAGAATCCCAGGGACACCGGAGCCTGGTGGGCTGCCATCTATGGGGTTGCACAGAGTTGGACACGACTGAAGCAACTTAGCAGCAGCTGCGGCAGTGATAGGATAACTAAAGAAATTCCAAGAGAGACAAATAAGGCTTAATTAAGTGAATTTAAGAGTAAATAAATTCAATTTGTTTAAATAAAGGTAATGTTCCCAATGACATAAAGGAGCTAAGCATGACTTAGAAGAAATTTAATTGACAAAGTAGAATATATAGTATCCGTGAAGTAATTTTTGTAAACTTTTTTGAATCCTAGAGAAACTTGTGTTAACTGTTGAATCAGCTGTAAAAGTTTTCCTGTAATATGCAAATTTATGCTAGTTTTCCCAGACCGAGTATGAATCCTTCCTCATAACAGCTGACTCTAGGTCTACTGACCAAGATTTCACAGATCTAGAAAATATTGCAGAAAATACCATATTGGATAGCAAAGAAAATAGACTTGTGAGTTTGTATTTCTCTGAGGAAATCAGTATCCTTCTTCTAGCAAATAAGTAATCCCTCAATCTGAAGAAGACTTTTTAATGGTTTTAAATTTAGTATCATCTAAAATAAATATATGCATGGATAGTAATGTAAAAGCAACTCAATTCAACAAACATCACTGAACTCTGTGTAAAAAATATATTTTATGTGGAAAGATAGTATAGCCACAGACAAATATATGTCATTTTAAGGCTATATATTTTTTATTTTTTGTCATGGACCCAAAGCAACAAAGTGTTACTTGCTGGGTTGTGTCTAACTCTTTGTGACCCCATGGACTATAGCCTGCCAGGCTCCTCTGTCCATACGATTTTCCAGGCAAGAATACTGGAGTGGGTTGCCATTTCCTTCTCCAGGGGATCTTCCCGATCCAAGGATCGAACCCAGGTCTCCTGCATTGCAGGCAGACTCTTCACTGTCTGAGCCACCAGGGAAGCAACAAAACATGTGTGCATATGCTCACTCTTTAATTTGTTTAATTGTGTGCATGTTTATGGGGATGAATTGGACCTTAAGAAAATGAGTGTTTGTTTCTTTAATAGTTCATTAGCAAAGTGAGGATCATAGATCTTTCTAAATTTATTTGAAAGTTAAAAACTAAATATATGACTCCAGAAGATATTAGATGTTATTTAAAAAAATGAAATAGAAAAAATGAGTTAAGATTGAAAAATCAGCATTTATTTGGAATTTTTTATTTTGAAAGGTACTGTTTTTACAATCAGTGGTGAGATAAATAAAGTGGCATGTCATCCTTAGTTTAGGACAAAAAAAGTGAGATAATGTTCTAGGTATTGATAAGGTTAAGAAAATGTGATGTTTAAGGCACTTAGTTTATTAAAAGTCCTTTATACGGAGAGTTTGATGAAATGTAGTGTATGATAATAAAATATCTGAAAGTTACTTATTACTTGAAGCTTGACAAATGAGTTTAACTTGACCTACTTTATATAATTAAATTTTGTACTTCAGATCTAATTAGTGTGAGCTTACAGATATACTTTCAATAAATAAAAATTGATTGAATTTAAAATTTTATGAGGGAAAATTGAATGTAAATAGACTGAAAAAAGTCTAATTGGAAATATTCATTGTTCTCAGATTCATTTGTTTGATGATATAAATTATAAGAACAGAAATTATCAAGAATTAGAATATTATTATTTGATCTTACTTCATTCTAATTACTGAGAAATAGCTACACACGTTTTCAGAAGTAATGAACCTGTTATAATGCACTCCTTTCTTATAGTATCAAATGTAGTCATTGTGGATTATAAATTTGGAAAAGAAATACATAAAACATCAGTCCACATGAGAAGGTCAAGGATAGTTGTACCTGGAAAACAGAGGAAAGTATTTAATTTTGGACAATATATGGGTTTGGTTACTTTGTTTAGACCCCTAAATAAATGAAACCTTTTAATGATGCCCTAAAAGTAATTTTAACAAAAGTGAAAATGTCTGAGAATAAATTTAACAGCAAAGGAACTAAGCGCCATCAGCACTGGACAGCTGTAGTCTGAAATTACTCTGATGCTATCTGAATAGTTACAAAGGAGCTTTGTTAGGTTAAGACCATACAGTTCTTAAGTTCAGTAAGTTTTCACAGTTGTATATGCCTGTGTAACCACTACCCAGACACTCCAAAAAGTTCCCTCTTGCCCCTTTTCAGTCGATTTACACTTTGCCGTAGGTCTGACACCTTCTGACTTCTAATATGTATGATTATACCCGTTCTCGGAGAAGGCAGTGGTACCCCACTCCAGTATTCTTGCCTGGAAAATCCCATGAACAGAGGAGCCTGGTAGCTGCAGTCCATGGGGTCGCTAAGAGTCGAACATGAATGAGCGACTTCACTTTCACTTTTCACTTCCATGCTTTGGAGAAGGAAATGGCAACCCACTCCAATGTTCTTGCCTGGAGAATCCCAGGGACGGTGGAGCCTGGTGGGCTGCTGTCTGTGGGGTCACACAGAGTAGGACACGACTGTAAGCGACTTAGCTGCAGCAGCATACCTGTTCTAGGACTGCATGCAAATAAATCCTGTAGTATGGATTCCTCTGTCTATTATGTGGCTTCTTTCACTGAATATAATGATTTTGTGATTCACCCATGTGGTTGCATACATAAATAATTTATTCCTTTTTTCTGAATATAACCACAAGTTGTCTATATTTCTGTTCATGAACAGTTGGGCTGTTTCCAGCTTTAGGATGCTATAATTAAAGCTGCTATGAGCATTCATGTATAAGCCTTTCTGTGAACATATGTTGTCATTTCTCTTGGGGAAGTACCTAGGACTGGAATTTACTGGGCCACAGAGTCGGACACAACTCAGTGACTTCACTTTTACTTTCCACTTTCATGCATTGGAGAAGGAAATGGCAACCCACTCCAGTGTTCTTGCCTGGAGAATCCCAGGGATGGGGGAGCCTCGTGGGCTGCCATCTCTGGGGTCACGCAGAGTCGGACACGACTGGGGCGACTTAGCAACAGCAGCAGCAGCAGCAGAGAAATTACATATTTATGCTTATAAGAAACTACCAAACAATCTTCAAACCTGTTTGTCTGGTTTCTGTTTATTGATTACTTTGACAGTAGTGCTTTTGTGATTTTAAAAATAATTAGTTTCTAATCAGTTTATGTTAATATGTAATTTCTACATGATTGGACCTGGTTTACTGTATATTAAAAGCTGGCAAAGATAATTAGAAGCCAAATGTTGGAGCATAATTAAATCCCCCTAAGGAAGTTCACGTCCTAATCCCCAGAATCTGTGAATATGATATTTTATATGGCAAAGAGAAATTCAGGTTGCATGTGGAATTAAGTTTGCTAATCAGCTGACCTTAAAATGGAAAGATTATTCTGGATTATCCAGATGGGCTCAGTGTAATTGCAAGAGCCCTTGTAAGTGGAAGAGAGGGTCAGAAGATGGAGAACCAGAGAACCAGAGAGATGGTGTGAGAAAGACTCACCCCAACCTTGCTGGTTTGGAATGGAGGAGTGAGGATACAAACCAAGGAAGGAAGGTGATTGCTAGACATCAAGAGGGCTTCTGGATATAAAAAGCAAGGACATGTATTATTCCCTAGACTGTCCCTAGAGCTTCCAGTAGGAACACAGGCTTACTCACAGTTTGATTTTAGCCCAAGACCAGCAGAACTGCAATATAATAAATTTAGATTAAGTCAGTTTAATCTATGGTAATGGGAAATACACCTATGACAAGATAAAATAAATTTAAAACATGATTTTGCGGCTTCAAATTGACATTAAGTGTCTCAAGTTGTAGTTATTTTATACTGTTCTGATATGTTTAGCTTGATCCACGTTTACCATTTTATTGGCTCTGCATACCATATTATGGTATATATCTGGTGGTAGAAAAAAATTACAATTTTGCTTTTCTTGTTGAAAATTAGTTTTGTGAATTTAGAATTCTAATTTGACAGTTATTTTCTCTTAGCATATTGAAAATGTCATTCTTTTTTTTTTTTCTAGTTTCCAATGTTGCTGCAGTGATATCAGCTGCCAATTTAATAGTTTTCCTCTAGAGATAACTGATATTTTCACATTGTCTGATTGTAGGATTTTCCCATCTGTGTTGGATGTTCTTTAGATTTTCTTGTTATGTATCTAAAGTGAAGCTTCTTTTTTAGTTTATCATAGATGAGATTTTTCTTGTCTTCTTGTATGTAAGTATTGGTGTTTCTGATCCGTATAGGAAACATCTCAGACATTAGAACTGAATGTTGCCTTCTTCTTTCCTTCCTTGCTTCCTTGCTTCCTTTCTCCCTCCCTCCCTCCTGCCCTCCCTTCCATCTTTCCTTTCTCCCTTCCTTCCTTTCTTTTTCATTATTTTAGACTGAGATTTTAATTATACATGTATGAAAACTCTTCAGTCTACCCTCTATGTATGTTAACTTCCTTTTATTCTTGCTTTCTTCTTTTTCTGTGTTATTCAAGTTCTGAAGATTTTCCACATAGCCCAATCTTGAAAGGGCTCTCAGTGTTACAGGAAAATCAATTATGCTAGGACTTTATTTTTCAAGTCTCAAAAAATACTTTTCTGTCAAAGTTCTTATTGTAATTTTGGGCTTCAGGGGCCTCATTTGGAAGTCTTAAAATGAACATTGATTTCTTTTGGCATTCATGTTTATAATCAAAACTGTTCCTGAAACAACATGTGCTTCTGACAATAGGGGGAATGTTACACACAAAACTATAAAATGGGAGGCAAAGGATAAAATTTCAGGATTTTATAGTAGTATTTCTCTTTTTCTACTTTATTCATTCATCAGATATATGTGTATTGATTATTTCTCATGTTCCAAGTTCTGTGCAGGTAACAGTAGATATGATTTCCTATTTAATGGAGCTTACAACCTTTGGGGAATATAAGAGACTAGATAATAAAGCAATACTTATTGATTTTTTTCCCCTATTACAAATGAGAACTCAGGTTAGTGAATGTTCCAGGTGCCCCCGACCTTCTGTTTAATATGGCATGTAGTTTTGCCCTTCCTTCATTTTTGCCTTTGCAGTATATTATTTTCAAAGAGGGCTTTAGAGTGAGACAGCTTGAGTGTAAATGTCAGTTCTGACAATTAACAACTCTGTAAATTTGGGCAGGCAATGTTGTACCTCCAAGTATCTGATTCCTCATTTATGCAATAAGGAAATTGTACTTTTCTCAAAGGGTAGTTAGGAGGATCAAATGAATTACCTTAAAAGTACCCAATAAATATAAGTACATGCTACATTTGTCCAAAGAACAAAACCACATCTCTCACATAGGCCAGACTTACGTCTATATGTTGCTTCTCCTTCTTATAGAAGTTCTTCTGTGTCTAAAAAGTACAAGTCAGTTTTAAGAAGCTGCTAGACTAACTGTAAGTGCTTCCCAGGTGGTGCAGTGGTAAAGAATATGCACACCAATGCAGGAATCTTTGGAGACAAGAGTTTGATCCCTCGGTAGGAAAGATGACTTGGAGTAGGAATTGGCAACCCATTCCAGTATTTCTGCCTGAAAAATTCCATGGACAGATGTGCCTGGCAAAGAGTAGCAAGAAGTCAGACATGACTTCTGAGTGACTGAGCATGCACACAGACCAGCTATCAATGTCAAGGGATAGGTATTTGTTCTAATGGCCATTTTTGCAGAGAGAGGTTGCTGATCCCTAAAAATTATGTAACTTTTCAAAATTTATCTTACTTACTGCCAGAAACCCTCCTTTTTGAAGAAAAGTTATATACTAGCTCCTCTCATATTCCATATTTTAGACCCAAATACTTAATGTGAGTTATTTAATAGGTGGTAAAAGTTGCATTTAAAATTTGATAACATTCAATGACAAATAATTTTAGTATTAGTGTCATCTCATTTTCCAATCCATCTTTCTTCCACTCCCTTGAACATCATTTTTGCTCATGTGTGGTATTTTTCATGAGTTTGAAGTCTAGGAAAAAAAAATCCTCAACAGATAACTCTTTTGTTTTTGAGTGTTATGAAATGATATTGATCAGCCAAAGGACCGTTCTGAAAGTAGGAGTGGTGGTGGTGGTTTAGTTGCCAGGTTGTGTTGGACTCTGTGACCCCATGGACTGTAGCCTGCCAGGCTTTTCTGTCCATGGGATTCTCCATGCAAAAATACTGGTGTGGGTTGCCATTTCCTTCTCCAGGAGATCTTCCCAACTCAAGAATTGAACCTGTATTACAGACAGGTTCTTTACCAACTGAGCTAGGAGGGAACCTAATACAAGAGAAATAGAGAAATAATAATTGTCAGCTGAAGCCTATGACAAACTCAAGATCTATGCTGAGACCGGTGAAGTTGAAATTTCAAAGTTGAAATTTTCAAAGGCATTGAATACAGAGTATCATGTCTATGTTGTGCATATTTTTTATTTGTGATTTACTAATTATTATGATTTTCTTGGAGGGAAGACAGTCTTTAACATATCACACTTTCATTGCTTTAGGCCCCTGATATCTTACCACAGTATGGGAACTTCATTTGAACTAAAATATTAGCAAACTTTAATAAAGAATAGAAAACAAGCATGGAGGACCAAATCTGAAGGGGCATTCTATATCTTTATTTTAAGCATGCTTTATAAAACCAAAGGAAAAATAGAAATATATATTATCAGCAGAAATTGGCTAAGGGCAGTAAAGATCAAATGTTGTTTTAATTGTTTTTAATAATGGGGAAGGGAGAAGGATCAGCTGAGAGAATTAAATGAAGTTTTTGTAATATAATATAGAGAACATAAATGTTGCATCTGCAACCCAGAAAACTGAGTTGTTGCTAAATAATGTGTAGACTTAAAAATTAGAAAAATTACCCTGGACAGTTGGAAAGTGAATTGAAAGTGTTAGTCACTCAGTCATGCTCGACTCTTTGTGATGCCATGGACTGCACCCCAACAAGACCCTCTGTCCATGGAATTCTCCAGGCAAGAATACTGGAGTAGGTTGCCATACCCTCCTCCAGGGGGTTCCCAACCCAGGGATCAAACCCAGGTCTCCTGCATTGCAGGCAGATTCTTTACCATCTGAGCCACCTGGGAAGCCCCTGGATAATCGGAAACCACCACTGAAAAAATGCATCCTTAAAAGGGCTCAACTACTAGTGCACTAGTGACTGCCATCTTCTGCTGCAGGAAATCTGATTAGATCTGTTTTCTCTTACATATATTCTTGTCACAACTGTGACAGTCACTGAAATCATTCATTCCATCATTTGACGCTTTTTAACACTAATGTCTCAGGTTAGATTTCCTTAAAGAAGAGGTTAAGACAGAGATTTGCATAGAGCAAGTTTATTGGGAAACACTCTTAAGATCAACACCTCTGTGGGCATACTGGAAGCAGGAATAATCAGGTGGAGATGATGAACTGCAATGCAGATATGACCAAGGCCTCAACAATTCCTAGGAGAGCTGTGAAGCTGGGGTGGCCCTTCAGATTCATCCCAGGTGAAGTCAAGTCAACCATGCATTTGGTGTCCTCGACTGGTTTCAAATAGGAAAGAAGTATGTCAAGGCTGTATATTGTCACCTTGCTTATTTAACTTCTATGCAGAGTACATCATGAGAAATGCTGGACTGGAAGAAACACAAGCTGGAATCAAGATGGCAGGCAGAAATATCAATAACCTCAGATATGCAGATGACACCACTCTTATGGCAGAAAGTGAAGAGGAACTAAACAGCCTCTTGATGAAAGTGAAAGAGGAGAATGAGGTCTCTACATTCCCTGAGGCTTTGCTACATGGACCATTGCTTTTTAAAATATTTAAACCCGTAATGTCACAGTGAGTTACTGACACCTCTCTGCCAGATTTAGGGGTCTCAGTACCTTAAGGAAATGTGATAAATCTATTGGAGAGTTAGTATTAGAACCTGTAGTTCCTGCTTTTTCATTTATAGGTTAGCTTAAGCAAAAATCTTTTTTCTTTTTAGTAATCATTTATTTTTCCTAGTCCAAAAATTGGAAAGAAAACACAAAATATATATTTATCTTTGCAGCCAGATTGCTTGGGATTCAGAGATAAGGGAGAAAAGCATTGGTTGTGTTAACACAAGAAAATATCTTTTCATTATGTTGAAATGTTTCCCCTTTCCTCTTCTTTCTTTTTTTTTTTTAAATTTTTATTTTAACTTTAGTTTACTTTACAATACTGTATTGGTTTTGCCAAACATTGACATGAATTCACCACGAGTGTACATGCGTTCCCAAACATGAATCCCCTCCCACCTCCTACCCCATACCATCTCTCTGGGTCCTCTCCATGCACCAGTCCCAAGCATCCTGCTTTCTTTCTCTCTCTCTCACTTCCTCTGTCATCTACCTACCCCCTCTTTTCTCTATTCTCCTACCTACATTAATTGTGAAGTATGTACAGTGACCTTCAGATTTTCTGTTAATAAGGTCAGATAGTCAAGTCAATAGCTGGGGGAAAACTATTCTTTATTATGCATTTCCATATGCATTAAGTCTTAATTTTATCTTTCTAATATATTTGCAATATAAATGCTTTTGTATGTAATTTTATAATTAAGGAAACTAAAGCCCAGGGGGATAAAATGGATCGCCCAAAGCACATGGAATTCAAATGTGAGTTCTTACCATCTGAAGGCTCCTTCTTTTGTGGTCAGAGCCCTGTTTTTTTTTTTTTCTTACCACTATTAATAGAATTTACTTTTTAGAGCAGTTTTAGCTTCACAAGATAATTGAATGGAAAATTCAGAGAGTTCTCATATAAACTCTGCCCATACACGTGGATGTGAAAATGAAAGTGTTAGTCGCTCAGTCATGTCTGACTCTTTCCAATACCACCAGACTTCTGTGGATGGAATTCTCCAAGCAAAAATAATGAAGTGGGTAGCCATTCTCTTCTCCAGGGTATCTTCCCCCACCTAGGGATCAAACCCAGGATCTCCTGCATTGCAAGCAGATTCTTTACTGTCTGAACCACCAGGGATGCCCATGCACATGTATAACCTCCCCTATTATCAACATTCCAATCAAAGTAGAACATTTGTTAGAATTAATGGATCTGCACTGACACGTCATAATTACCCAAAGTCCACAGTTCATATTACAGTTCACCTTTGGTACTGTATATTCTGTGAGTTTGGACAAATTAATAGTGATACATATTCACCCTTATAGTATCATACAGAGTAGTTTCACTGCCCTAAAATCCTTTATAATCTACCTATTCATCCCTTCTCCTTTCCTAACCAGTGGCAACCATTGATCTCTTTATTTTCTCCACATTTCATTTGGTTGGAGTCATACTGTATGTAGCCTTTTCAGTTTTTTTTTTTTTTTTAACTTAGTAATAAAATGGCATTTTAGTTCCCTTCATGTCTTTTACTTGTTTGATAGTTCATTCTTTTAGTGCTGAGCAATATCCTGTTGTCTGGATGTACCACAATGAATTTACTCATTCACCAACTGCAGAACATTCTGATTATGTCCAAATTTGACAATTGTAAATAAAGCTGATATAAATATCCCTGTGCAGGCTTTTCTGTGAACATGAGTTTTCAACTCCTTTGGATAAGTATTAAGGGACAAGATTGCTAAATCTTACCATTTTGCGTTCCCACCAGCAATTAAAGGAGAGTTCCTGTTGCTGCACAGCATTTATGGTTGTCAGTGTTCTGGATTTTGGCCATTCCTGAAAGGTGGCTTTGTGTTCTAAACTTTAAGTTAGTTATGAAGGTGTATGGGACTTCCATGGTGGCTCAACAGTAAAGAATCTGCCTGCAATGCAGGAGCTGCAGGAGACACAGGTTTGATGCCTGGCCTGGGAAGGTCCCCTGGAGGAGGGCATGGCCCCCTACTCCAGTATTCTTGCCTGGAGAATTCCATGGACTGAGGAACCTGGCATACTACAGTCCACAGGGTCGCAAAGAATCAGACACACCTGAAGTGACTTGGCACACAGGTATGCACACACATGAATGTGTACACCAGATAGCCAATTAAGAGATTTTTTTTCCAGGTGGTCCTATTTGCTTAAATGTTAGCTTTTTAGTTTGATAGCAGAAAACTACATGCCCACTATCTACCTTGCATAATTGCTTTGGAAGCATTTCTTTGAGAGGACTCAGTGAGTAAATGATGCATATTTTAACTCCTAAATTAACTCCTAAACACCTCCTTTGCATCAGTTTAGGGGTTTGGAGAAGAATTTGTCAAGAAAGATTAGATGTATGAGAAGCTTATGGTAAGAAACTGTAAAAGATAAAGAAGGAAGGATCATGAGAAGACTGGAGATCCTTAAAATTATGATCAGGTTTGACATCTGTGAAAGGAGAGAGGAAAAAAAAAAGGATGAATTCTAAAGAACTTCAGACTGCAGTGTTTCCCTGAGAAAGCCTCAGCCAGGTTGGTGGGGATCCCTACATCAAGGATTGTCTGTTAGAGAAGTCTTGCTTTGGGCAGAAATGATCCACCCCTGGTTCCTCTGCTGTGCTCAATTTCTGACAGGGAGCAGCCCAGTGAAAGCATGGCCTAAGTATGAACACTAGGGTGGAGCCAAAGATGGGACAGAGAGGCTGCCTGCCAATATGCCCTGTAGCAGGAACTTACAGGGAGATCTGGGTGACACATCCACGTCTGCCATGTTCTTCATTCTCCTTCCCTCTCTGAAGGATTTCTTGCCTTTCCATTCTTAAAAATCTTAATTGCCTATCCCATTGCAAAGAGTCGGACACAACTGAGCGACTGAACTGAACTGAACTGATGCAGTCATCTATATTCATATATAGTGCACTCTTAGAACGAACACAAAAGTATTTTTTTAAGCTTATTTGTAAGTTTTTTTTGTTTTGATTCTACACCCAAGCAATGTAGACACTTGTCTAACTTGTCTACAAAACACAAATAGAGTTAAAGATGGAGCAAGTAAACTTATTGTTGCAGCGTTAAGGGGTGGGGAGGGATGAACTGGAAGACTGGGATTGACAAGTGCACACTGCTATATATAGAATAAATAGCTGACAAGGACCTACTGTATAGCACAGGGAGCTCTGTTCGGTGTTCTGTGATGGCCTGTGTGGAAGGGGACTCTGAAGCGGAGTGGATGTGTATGTGGCAGATTCACTGTGCTGTACACCTGGAGCTGACATAACACTGTCAGCTCTATTCCAATAAAAATCATAACAAAATTAGCTTGATACAAAGATAAAAAATTAAACTAAGGAGAATTACTATAATCCTTTTTCTTTAGTACAAAATACCCAATGCTGTACACCCAGCCTTCTATACATGTCCTTTAATTTTGTCTGTTTCCTTCACAATCAATCACATTCTGATACCTTATGTTGATTTAGTCTGAATGAGGCTAAAGATTCACCATTTCAGTACATCTCTAATGATTTTCATCTTTGCTTCAATTTTATTGTTTTTTCTTGTCTTTATTGTGTGTACTTTAATTTTTCAATTTCTTATTAATTCTCATAAAATTGTATGGGTGAAAAGCAATAAAATATTCAGATAATTGCAAAAACATTGCTCTACCAAGAAAAGTAATATTCATATCCAAGTTTAACTGCTGTCTGGAAGTACCATGATAAGATTATTAAAATGCACATTCAATGATTGATGAACAGAAAGTCCACATTTAGAACATGAAATGGCATTTAGGAACATTTTTTAACATCATTTATAACTGTTTGTCTTAGATCTGGCTCTCTTAGAAGCAGAGCCTGAGACATGATTCTTAGGTAAATGATTTATTTAGAGAGTGCTCTTAGGGGGAGACTCAAAGGAAGCAAGGGAATTAGGATAGGGCAGGGAGAGGCTAAGTAAAGACATGATGTCAGATGACCTCTAGCCCCAGCCTGATGCCACATAAAGGCTTTTGGCAACAAGATGTTGGAGTTTTTGTTACCGCCACCTCCCACCAACTCACATACTCATGCTACTCCTTCGGTCACCAGTCCCAGGCTGCCTCTGTTGAAGCAGAGCGTATCACCCAGGGACAGTCTTCTGGAGAAGGTTGCAGCTGTGTTTGGTTAGCAGCAAAACCTGTACTAGCAGTGAAATGAATGGGGGACGGGGGGTGAAGTGTACTGAGTGTGTCTGCTCAATAGAGTTCCTCTTAGGAGAGTCTGTCCTAGAAGGCTTTTCTGTGTGAAAGTCTCCAGTTACTGTTAGACGGTGAAAGCAGAGAAATAGTACCAAACCAAATATCTCTGTTCTTTATTATTTCATGCGTCTCCTAATTAACTCTTAGGCACTGAATTCCTTGTGTCTCTAATGTGAAAGGCTTTTGGTTATCTCTTTTGGTCTACTATCCAGAATTTCTGTGTGTTTTCTGTCATTCACTTTACATCATACACATGCACTCATACGCTCTGTCTCTGTGTGTGTCTCTCTCTCATACACACACACACACACACACACGGAGCAGTTAGACAATATTGCATGCACACTCATTTCGTCCATGAAATTGTTTAATCACCAGTTTTTTTTTTTTTACTCTTTACTGAGTAAAGAAAAGCCTCATGTTATTAAATTGAGATTAAGTATGTTTCAGTATTACTATTAGGCTTCCTGAAAGAATCATGTAAATTTAAAACATTCATATGTGCGTTTGCCTCAATTACCAAAATGAAACATCCTTTAAGCAGGTGCTTACTCAGCATGATGATCAAGAACAGAGAAAGAAAATGCATGGAGAGCCCAAAAGACTGTTGTACTCTGATTTTCCATTTCACATGGGGAGAACAAAAATGGTAGAATGTTAAAAAGCGAATGTTTTAGATAACATGATGTCACTTAATTACCAAATGTATCTTTCTTTTTCCTTCCTTTTAACTTTTGAAATTTAAAAGGGCTATAAGGAAACCTTATTAAATGATTTTATCTAAGAAACTTCAATTTCAATTACCCCAAATGGTATATTCAGACACTGCTCTCCTCATGAGTTCTTTATGTGGGAAAAAGAAACTAGTTTTAGGGCCTTGTCAGTGATAAAGTAAATTGATCTATTACCTACCCCCTGAGGAAATTCCTACAGGGCTATCTTGCTCTAGACTGCCTAAGTGTCTCATTTGTACCTAAAAACAAGAAGTGTCATTTTTTCCCTGTTCAAGATGTCACAAGCCCAATTTTCTTTTGCTAAGGATCACAGTTATTAGTCTCTGAAGGTGCTAGGACTAGAGGCCAAGTCGGAGGTGATTAAAATGCCTCGGCACTTTGAGGACTGGTGCCCTTCCATTACTTCTCATCTCCAGCTGCTTCCCTGTCTGACTCTCCTTCTGTCTTTCATTATGATCCATCATTATCCATTTTAAGGTCTGTGTAAGTCATGTGAATTAAGGAAAATTGAGAACCTTAAGAAAATACATTTTGACAGACAGGTACCACTGGTAAAGAGATGGAAACACTGACCCAATCCCATTATCTCCCCCATTTTATAAATACACTTATTTTGCCTTTCAAATTCCCCCTTTTCTCACTAATGCTGTCTCTCCCTCCCTCCTTTCCCCTCTCAGTCACACACACACACACACACACACACACACACACACACACACGCGCGCCATCTATTGGCCTAAAGGAGATATAAAGGCTTTACACCAGCTGAGGTTTTGGTTCTAATGTCCTCATAAACATAGCGCTGCACAGGTAGTGCAGTGTTATGTAATTAGCTGAATTTGTGGGTATGTCTAATATATAGTTTCCATGCCAAGCTCAATAAACACCACCTTTACTGCACTCAAGAGAACCAAAGAGCTTTATTCTATAGTTACCTCTCAGAGGCAATGGTCTCAATGCATTCCAGCACTTCTAAGAAACCCCGGATCAGAAATATGTAGAAGTGGGATTATTTACATTTTCATTATTTCCTTCCTTCTGAATTCAGTGGAGAGTGTAGAGAAGACACTGTGTAGAAGTGGATAGAAGACAGAGAAAAGAAGGTGTTATGAGTATTATAGGGTTTTGAAGTTGGTTTTTTCCCTCCTTGTGGTGAATTTTAGTTATTTAAGATCACCTCTTCGGGGTAGTCTTGTTGTTGTTGTTTAGTCACTATGTTGTGTCTAGCTCTTACAACCCCATGGACTGTAGCCTGCCAGACTCCTCTGTCCATGGGGTTCCCAGGCAAGAATAGTGGGTTGGGGTGCCATTTCCTTCTCCAGGGGATCTTCCTGAACCAGGGATTAAACCTGTGTCTTCTGCATTGACAGGCAAGTTCTTTTACTACTGAGCCACCAGTGAAGCCCTGGAGTAGTCTACCCCACAGGTAATCAGTCGTGAACTTTAATGGAAGTGAGAACATGAATTCCCTGGGCTCAGTTCTGCAATATATGATGAGATGGCAGTGAGTAACCTACAACCAGAGACTGGAGAGCTTGGCATATTAAACAAATACCCTAAGAAAGACATCCTTGCGGAGTTGTGGTCATATATGCTAGAGACCAGCAGGCTGTGTGCACAGAATAGGACTGCTACTCGCTCAGGATATGTCAGGGAATATGGTCGGGCAAATCCGGTGTTATGATTACTACCAGCACATGCAGTCCTGCAAAGGGGGACACTGAGACCAGCTCCTGAGAGGAAGTGCCTTCTTGAAGCTGCTCTTTTTCTGTTCCTTTATTTACCACTTTTGTCAAGTATGTAGACATATATTTATGCACTCTTGGAGCCACATAGGGAGGCTTAAATGAGACTTATATCTGCCTTAAGGCAAAGCATATAGAGTCTCCTAAATGAAATGTTCTTTTTAAATGGCTTAAAGGGAAATAGTCTTAATACAAAACCAATAGTTACAGAAACAGAAAGAAAAAACAGCTTTGGTTCGTATAGCAGTGACCAAAAGACTGAAAAAAAAAAAAAAAANTGGTTCGTATAGCAGTGACCAAAAGACTGAAAAAAAAAAAAAAAAGATTACTAATGAAAGCTTGTAAAAGAGAGATAAATAAATAATTTAGCTCAAATAAGTATTCAGTTCCACTGAAACACTAAATGCATATATATAAATAAATTTTAAAAATTATTGCATCTATTTTACATTGACTTTCTCCCTCATTTTTCACAAAAGAAAAAGCAAATGCCACTTTTAAATGGCTGCTGGCATAAGCCACACTTGGATAACTGTGATAGAGAGAGAGATTTAGTACATACGGACTCCAAAGTAAAATTTTCAGATAAGAAATCCTGATTCCTGTTTCCCAGGTGTTGCTGGGCTGTCAATAGCAAAAAAAAAGAAAAAACCAAAAAAAACCCAGCAATAATTCTTGATCTACAAACTGTTAATCCATTGTTTATATCTCAACTGTATATGATTTTATAATTAGCATCCAAGTTAACCGAAACAGAAGTGGGCAGGTAATTGGAAGGGCACAGTCAAGTTTTGGAAACAGAGATAGTGGTTGGAAATGTCTGAAGATGATATTTCTGTTTATGCTACCTGGGAGGTAGAGACTTGAAAGAGAAACTGGAATTTAACGTTTTCTTTTATGCCAGTAATCCCTGTACTTTTGGGGATTGTCTCCACTTCATAAATAGAACATAAAATAACATCTGCTGCTGTACTTTTCCATTACTTATCACTTATAGTGATTCAGAAATCAAATATTTAAATATGAAAATCACATGGTTTTCTAATGCATTTACCTCATGTACAGGATTGAGATAATCAGAAATAATCAGTGCTAATCCATGTCTTCTGTCTAGCATTCTGACTCAGCTGTCCCATTTTTTTTCTTCTCCCTCTGAATCAAAATCACATGTACACCACACACACGTAAAAGTCCATTTTTACCTTGAATAACATAAGCAGTAATCATCACCCACCATTATTACAGAAGATTAGCAGGAACATTAAGGGACATAATCTGCACTGTACTTTTATTCATCAAGCAGCATTTATGTGAAGAAAACTTAGATGGATAATTCCATAACCTGGAAATTATAAAGAATGAGCTAATGAAAAAGAGCTGCAAAACAGGTAGCAGTGTGCTTCATGGTAATCATCAAACACCTAATCCTGTGTGGGGGGACTTTGAGACTGACTGATCCCTGAAAGGAACTGCCCATTGGAAGCGCCACTGTTTACTGCTTCTTAATTCACCAATGTTGGTCTGGTATCCATCTGACTCCACTCCTGAAGCCCCAGGTGGGGACTGTGCCTGCCTTACCAGAAGCGTGTTGACATTCCCAGATGAATTAAAGGGATGCCTAAATTATAAGGCCCTCCTCATTGTGGCTGCTGCTGTTTAGTGGCTGCCATGGCCAACTCTTCGCAACCCTGTGGCCTGTAGCCCACCAGACTCCTCTGTCCAGGGATTTCCCAGCCAAGAATACTGGAATAGGTTGCTATTTCCTTCTTTAGGAGATTTTTCTGACCCAACAGTCGAAGCTGTGTCTCCTGCTTGGCAGGCAGATTAGCAATGAGCCATCTGGGAAGCCCCCTCCTCATTGCTAGGAGATGGATTTGGATTTCTTATAACTGGATTTGTTCCAGTTAATTTTTTCATGAACAGTTTACTGACTCTAATCAATTTATTTTTTGAATAACTGATTTCTGGTACTTAATCTCTATGCATAGCATCCTACAGCATGGTAGTGAAAAAGAATAAAAAAAAATAGGAGTGATAGTGTGGAAGTATCAATAGGAGCTATCCTCTGAATGTGGGAAGTCATGGAGAAGAGGAGTTAAAAGTTTTTAAAGCTTTGAAACTGGCAAAGTGGAATAGTAATTACTTTCACAAGTAAAAAATGAAAAGAAGTGAGATCAAGGGAAAAGATTTGAAATTTTGTTTGGATATTTTTGAGCTAGTCACTGAAAGTCAGCAAATGGCTGTGTGTGGAGACTGTAGCTCAGAGAAGTTGACTATACAGGCTGGAACCTAAGGTCAGGGAGTCATCCACACAGGTGTTATGGTTAAAGTTATGGGAAAGAATATTTCTAAGGAAGCAGTTACGAAGAGATAAAAGTTAATGACTGAGTAAATAACCTAAGGAATGCCTACATTTGGATATGAGGAAAAAGGGAAGCAAAATGACATAGAAGGAGTACTCAAAGGTAGAGAGATTAAATTGCACACTCATAATTGATGAATTGATTCACTCATTTATCCATTCATTTAACAGAATATTTTAAGTTCATTCAACATCAGTCAACTGGTATGAATGCTAGGTGGAAAAAAGTGAGACAAATTAGACATACCACTACTCTCATGGAACGTACCGTTTAGTAGGGGAGACAGACATTAATCGAATAATCTGTCAAACATATATGAAATTAGAACTGTGATAAGTTCTCTGAAAAGAGGGAATGGCATCCTCTCATAGTATTCAATGAGAGCAATAGACTCAGCCAGGGAAGTCAGGGAACTCTCTCCTGGAAAACTGATGACTAAAAAAGGAAGCTAAAATATGGGTTCACAAAGCTAGGATGAGGGCAAAATTGTGCAGAAGGACTCTACTTAGTCCATGGCCAATGGGGAGATTGGAATTGTAAATGAGCGTAAAGAAAGTTGGTGTATCTGGAGCTCATGAAGCAAAAGATAACCTGCTGGGTATGAGAGTAAAACAGTGAGGGAAGAAGAGTCTGATCATATTTGCCCTGGACAGCCATGTGAGGGATGTTTTTCTTTATCCTAAGAGCAAAGGCAAATACTGATGGGTTTTAAGAAGGTGGTATAATCAGATTTGTATTCTGAAAAGAGGACCCTATCCAAAGTGTAATAAAAGTATGAGATTGGGAAAGAGTGAATATAAGAAGACTAATTAGGAGTCATTCTTGTATCAGGAGTTTATAAAAACTACAATTACATGCATAGAAATGCATATGAGTAGAGGGAAGTTGCTGCAAAGATTTTGTAGGAGGTAAAATCAACATATTTGGCCATGACGGATATATAGACCCACTTGGGTGCCATGCCACTGGTAAGGAGCAGCATGCATTTTGGGAAGTAGAGATTTGGCACCACTATCCAACTGACTGATCCAATACTATAGAAATTAATAACAATTGGATTAATTGTCAAATTGATTTTAATTGGATTTAACAATTAAAATGTTACTAATGACTTTGATATTTTTTTGTGGATTGATGGTAATGGAAGTCAGGGTTTAAAGAAAAGTTAAAGATAATGCATATAGACTCTTCTTAACATATTCATTTCAATAAAATTACATTAAATTCTTATTATAATACCATGCTAGGCACAATAGGTGCATGTGCTCAGTTGCTCATCTGTGTCTGACTCTTTGGGGCCCCATGGACTGTAGCCTGTCAAGCTCCTCTGCCCATGAAATTTTCCACTCGTGAATACTGGAGTGAGTTGCCATTTCCTACTCTAAGGGATCCCAGCCCAGGGACTGAACCCACATCTCTTGGGTCTCCTTCACTGGCAGGTGGAATCTTTACCACTGAGCCACTTGGAAAGTCCAATAGGTATGTGAATATCACACAATTGCTGCCTTGTAGTTTATTAACCTAAAAGACTGGTCAATGTTTATTGAACTCTTACTGTATGACAGCAAGATTATTTCATCTGTAATGATTCAATGAAGTAAATATTTTTACTTTGCAAATTTTTACAGGAGCTGAAGTACAAAAGAGGTTAATTTTTCCAAGCTGACTCAGGTAGTCAGTCCAAGACTAAATAAGAATCTCTATCAGTCTAGCACTTGAATCTATCATATTAAATGGCTTGATTTGCTGAAACCCAGAAAAGGAGACAGGCTTCCCCAGCAGTGTCTGTAACAGAATTATGGATAAAGAGTTATAGGGGTGGCAAGGAGACAGGGCCCCATTATGGCCTGTGAGGCAATTGGAGTTGTCAGAAGACATTTAGACTAAGCAGATAGAAGCTGGAAGGGGTAGCAGAGTGGAAAGGTTTATGGTTTTATTTTTTGTGACAGAGGGGATTTACATCTTGGCAAGGCTAAGTGGTACAGAGTACAAGCTTTAGATTGAAACAGATCTGACTTTAAATACTAACAGTGCAGCATATTATCAGTGTAATCTCATCAAGTTACTTAAATTCCTGGATTCTTGGATCTTTGATCTGCAAAATGAATTAGAAATGGTGAACAGCACATGTGAAGATTTGTAATTTTGAAGGATGTTGAAATAAGAAAACATACATAAATTGCTTGGTTCAAACTATGTACTCAATAAATCTTAGTTCTCTCTCTGTATTTCTTGTCATTTTTGGCTTCCTTCTCAGCCCGTGAAACATGTGTTTAAGGGAAAGAGAAGGAATATGAGATTATATAAACAAAAGAGGTTGGTTAACAGAGAAAAGCCAGAATGGGATAGGATCTAGGGAGACAAAGGGATTAGCTTTGGTTGAGGGGAAGGGTAGCTTTTCCTCTGACATCAGAGCAGTCACTGATGGTACAGAGAAGCAGACTTGAGAAGTAGACTCCTGGTATGCATGCTATTCCTGTGTCCACCCCTCCCATGCCCCAGCCTGAGAAACATACACCTTGTACTAGTAAGCTGTACTTGTTCATTTGGCTTTCTGACTATATGCTCAGTTGCTCAGTCATGTCCAACTCTCTGTGGCCCCAAGGTCTGTAACCCACCAGGCTCCTCTGCCCATGGAATTTTCCAGGCAAGCATACTGGAGTTGGTTGCCATTTCCTACTCCAGGGATCTTCCTGACCCAGGTATCAAACCAGCATCTCTTGGGTCTCCTGCATTGGCAGGAGGATTCTTTACCACTATTGCCATCTAGGAAGTCCCCCTATAGACTTGACTAATTCTTTAGAGGAGAATTCTTTCATAACAGGAGGACCCTAGCTTACTGAGGAGTCAAACTATTAAAGAAATATAATAATACTTTAGATCAATACTTATAGCCTGCAAATTTGTGAATATAAAGGAAATTAAAGGGTTACAGCTATGTAAAATATCTAAATTATTAGACTGAACTTAGCTTCGTTTAGTTACCTCTATTTTTACTTTGCTGAAAAATTGTGGCTTTAGATGAAACTGAGCAGGATAGCTGTATGAAGCTAACATCAGAAAAAGAAAAAAAAATGGGGGCGGGGCACAGAAAGGAGGGAAATTCTGAACTATATGCCCAGTGACCATCACTGTCCTCTGGTCAGTGTGACCCTTTTACTCCTGGTTCAGCACATGGAATTTAAGGGCAGGGTTACTCTTGAGTCTAGAAAATAACCATGGCCCTCATGGGATTTAGGCCCTCATTGCCTCTGTGAGCTCGCAAATGTGAATGAGATATGACTAGCCTTGTTATCAAAGATGTTTTTAGCAAAGGTGAGAGAAAACTATGGGGCTCTTTTAACAAAGAGTTTTTTCCTTTTTAATTTTAACAGTTAAAAAAAAAATTAATATCCTTGGTTGATTTTAAAAAACTCATTTATTTTTCCTCTTTAAACCTACAATTATACTCAATTTAAATAATTTTTAAAAAATTTATTCCAAAAATCTTCACATTAGACTAAAAGACAGGCCCATATGCTATTGTTCTAAACTACCTTGCAGTAGTTTAACCCATCAGTCCTGTTTGCACACCACAGGGAGTAGCACAGGTCTCATGCCTGATTGAAAATCCCAGCACAGGGACTGCCAAAGGCTCTACCATAAAGTAGATACATTGCCTCCCGTATTTCCAGGAGCCCCTTTCATGCTCTTCCTTTCACCACTCCTCTTTTCTTGGCTTCATCCTGAACAGAAACCAAAGTTCAGACTCTTGCTATCATCAAATCCTTCAAGCAGCTCCTGCCATGAGAATAAAATTTGCCATCGACAAAGTTGTGTTTTTGAGAATTTGGAGGAAAAAAAAATCCTATTTCAACATTGGATATCAGTATTAGACTCCAAAATATATTCCAAATCCATGAAAGAGATAAAAATGAACTATTGCTTTAAAAGGGAAAATAAAATTGTTATCTGACCTCTGAAAGAGATGGATTTCTCACTTTCGAAGCAAAAAGAACAATGATATAGGAAAAGACTGACCAAAGTACATTTAAAATATACTTGAGATGTAAAACTTAACTAAAGTGTAAAATAATGAAACAAGTTAAATTATTTGCATCAAGTATAGCAGTCAAAATTGTACTGAACTTTGTGTGCAAATGGTATTCAAATCTAGAAAAACAAAGAAAAATATTCACCATGTAGGCAATAATCCAAGAATGTGGACAAAGCAGTCACACTAGAGAAAATACAAATAGAAAACAAATATATAAGGAAAGTATTTCCATCCTCCTGCATAGTAGGAAAATAGAAATAATGTTGACAGTGCTTTCCTATGACTTTTGTACACAGCTGAGAGCTCTGTAACTGATATAAAGTATTTGGAAAATAATGCAACATAGAGATAATCCTCTCCTTTGACCTAGTAATCTCTTTTCTGGGAATTTATCCTAAAGAATTAATCCAGCAGGTGCTAAATCCAAATGAATAAAAAAAAAAATATTTTTTGTCGTATTTTATAAAATGAAACAAAAACAAATAGCAACAAAATACTAAAAACCACCAAAATATTCAACAATAAGAGAATAATTTATTAATTATGGAACATCAGAAGATGATTTAGTAAGCCACTAAATGACAATTACAAAGGCTATGTAACTAAGAGAAACAAATTCCAATAGATTCACGATGTTTCATCACTATATACTGTTATTGCTTTCTGAGGATGTGGAATTTATTCTGGGGATGGCAGATTGTAGCTGAATACCTGGATGGTGTTGTAGAGTAGTGGGGAAGGGAGGGATGAAAGGACCTAGATGTTCATACAATTGAGGAAAGAGAAACAGACGTTTGCAGGGAAACTCAGAAGTTGCAGAAAGTTGCCAGAGGAGAGCTGCATGGGAGTGGGGCCAACACACAGAAATGTCCTAAAGGAGATGGCATTGCCAAGAAGGGATTTCAGAGAATAAAATATGCAATTTGTGTTTTAGATTTTTTTTTGACTATTGTTGCAGTGTTAACCCTTCTCTCTCTCTGTCAAAAGTCTGCATTGTTTCCTAATGATTTATGTGGATAAATTCTTCAGGAACTCCATAACTGAATTAATGAGTGGCTAAAACAAGAGGTCTAAAGCTGTTTCAGACTTTAATATTGTTGTAGTCTTGGTCAGCTTTCTAAGCCTCTTTGGGCTTTACCTTCCTCATCTATAAAATGCAGATAGTAGCCTGTCTTCTTTCAAAGGGTTTTTGTGATAATTAAGCGGCTTAATATGGATAAAGCACTTAGAACAGCACAAGTAGTAAGCCCTCAATAAAAATTTGTTATTATCAGTCGTCATCATCGTCACCATCACAGTTCAGAACAGAGATGAGTTAGGAAAATTCAGGATCCAGGTGACAAAAGTTGTAATTAGAACTGTGGGCCTATAGAAAACATTTCATAGATGTCTGATGTATTTAGACTTCACTTAGAGATGTTTGATAGGTGACTATTTAAAGCAAAGGGAACAATTAGATTACCAAGTTGAACCAAGATCAAAAGGGAAAAATTTCAAAAGTTGAGCAAAAATTTAAATATGAGAGGCAATGAGTTAGGAAAAAATATTATTTAATCATAAAAGATCATGGATTCAGCTACATATACTTATCAGATATCTATATAAAATACAGATATAGATATATAATATATATATATTCTTTTTCATTTTAGGTTATTTACAAGGTGTTGAATACTGTTCCCTCTGTTACATTGGTTGGTTGCACAGTAAATCCCTGTTGCTTGAATATTTTATGTATCAGTTCAGTTCAATTCAGTCACTCAGTCGTATCCAACTCTCCGTGATCCCATGAATCACAGCACGCCAGGCCTCCCTGTCCATCACCAACTCCTGGAGTTCACTCAGATTCACGTCCATTGAGTCAGTGATGCCATCCAGCCATCTCATCCTGGGTCGTCCCCTTCTCCTCCTACCCCTAATTCCTCCCAGCATCAGAGTCTTTTCCAATGAGTCAACTCTTCACATGAGGTGGCCAGAGTACTGGAGTTTCAGCTTTAGCATCAGTCCTTCCAATGAATATTCAGGACTGATCTTTAGGATGGGCTGGTTGGATCTCCTTGCAGTCCAAGGGACTCTCAAGAGTCTTCTCCAACACCACAGTTCAAAAGCATCAATTCTTTGGTGCTCAGCCTTATTCACAGTCCATCTCTCACATAGTAGTTTTTAATCTGTTAATCCCATACTCCTAAATTATCCTTCTTCCCTTCCCTTTCCCCCTTGGTATACTTAAATTTGTGTTCTATGTCTGTGAGTCTTTTTCTGTTTTGTATATAGATTCATTTGTATTATCTTTTAGATTCCACATGTCAGTGACATCATATAATATTTGTTTTTCGATGTAGGAGTTACATCATTTATTGTAAGATTCACTTGGTCTATCTATGTTGCTGCAAATGAGCAATATTTCATTCTTTTCCATGGCTGACTAATATTCCACACATATATATATATATATATGCCTCATCTTCTTAAACTAGTCATATGTTGATGGATATTTGGGTTAATCCACATCTCAGTTATTGTAAATAGTGCTGCTGTGAATATTGGGGTGCATGTATCTTTTCAAATTAGAGTTTCGCTTCTTCTGGATATATATCTAGGAGTGGGATTGCTGTATAATAGGGTAACTCTGTTTTTAGTTTTTGAAGGAACTCTATACTGTTTTTCCACAGTGGCTTCATCAATTTATATTCCCACCAACAAACAGTATAATAGGATTCCCTTTTCTTGACACCTTCTCTAGCATTTATTATTTATTTGTAGAAATTTTGATGATAGCCATTTAGACCAGTGTGAGGTAATACTTCATAGATCTTGAAAGTTGCTTTCCTTTCCTTTTTTTTTTTTTAATTTGTCTTTCTGCCCACACTTGATTGGGTGATTTCCATTATTCTATCTTCTAAATCACTTATTAATTCTTCTCCATTATTTAGTCTGCTGTTCATTGCTTTTTAGATGGATTTTTACCTTGGCAACTGAGTTGTCTAATTTTGATTGGTTCCTCTTTCTAGTTTTTAGTTCCTTGTTAAAGTGATCTGTATTTCTATTGATAATCTTTCTTAATTCCTTTAGCATTTTTATTACCTCCTTTTCAAATTCAGGGTCTGATAGACTGGAGAGGACTGTTTCATTGTTTGTTCTTTTAGGGAACTTCTCTTGTTCTTTTGATTGGGAGTAGTTCCTCTGCTTTTTCGTTTTACTTAAATTTCTCTGTCTCTATTAATTTAGGAGAAACAGTTATCTACTGTGGTCTTGAAGCACTGTTTTTATGTGGGATCATCCCTGTATACTATTTGAGTCCCGTATTTTTGGTGCCAGGGCTGGCTTGGGTATGGATGCCTGCCATGTCTTGCTTTAAGGTATGCTGACCACTGTATCTTTGATAAGGGTGTGATTGATGTTGTGGTGACCAGAGCCTTCCCTGGATGTTTAGAGGAATCCTCATTTCTTCATGGCCATCATCTTGCCAGGGTGAAGCCCCACTCTTTAAGATTGGGTTCGATAAGGCTCCATTGCCCTTAAGTATGTGCTCTGTCCTGAAGGAGGTGATGCTGAAGCAAGTGAGGCCCACCTGGTCACAGTGAACACATGCACTGGCCAGACAGGTGCTGTGGTTCTGCCTCAAAGTTGCCAAAAGTCGCATTTCTTCCTGTATTGTGTTTGTTCCAGACCTAGTGCTAGGCTGTTGCTGGGTGCCAGGAATTGAGGTGGTTGTCTGCCATCTGAGAGCTATCCTGTCTCTACAGTAGGGCCCTCCAAGGACTGTCTACCCCAGATCTCACTCCGTGCTGCCTTGTGAGATGGAACTGGCAGGAGATGGAACTCCTCTTGGGAAAGAAACCACTGCATACTCCTGCCTGGGGCTTGTCTGTTGGAGATGTGCAGTTCTATTGTTGCAGCCCTGAGTTCCGGGAAACAAACTCACTCAGAAGGACAACGCAGATAGTGGAGTGCAGCTTATTACACCAGCACGCCCCAGGCAGAGTCTCCTCTTAGCCAAGGACCCTGACCAGTTTCTGTGAAAACGTTATATACCGTAAGTGTACATGCTCAAATCCACCTCTCCAAATTCTCTGAAACTAGTCTGAACAGAGGAAAAGAAAGATACAATCAAAGTTAACCCATGATTAGTATGCCTTAAACCCATGATTCATATGCCTTAAGCCTAGGTAGTTAATAATGGACAATTATCAATAGGCCTGTGGTAATACCCCAATAAGCTTAATAGAATTTATGATTCTATTCAGTTACACATATAATTAGGGTATTCTTTTAGGTGATGGAGAGTCTAGGTACAAGCCCTGGGGCTCTACCATCCTGTGGTCTGGTTTTCCAGTTGGTATGTCGTTTCCATAGATACTGGGGATATAGCTCAAAGTCCACGGTCCAGCCCAACATGGAGTCCTGCTTTCAAGATGGAGCCCATTCTGTCTGTTTCCTCCTTCACTATGACACTACCTCCGTTTGCTTACCAACAAACTCAGTTTGCTTGCCAACAAAGTCTACTGCTCTCTGACCTACCCCTGCTGTGGGAGTGCTGACAGTGAACTCTGATATCCACCCTGCCCCTGCATGCTGAGCACCCTTATACTACCCACTGCTGCTGAAGCCATGCCCAGCTGTGAGCATGTGGACGGGGGGCTCCCATGGCGGCCCCCGACACACCGCCCTGTGCGCACTCACAATGGGCTCTCAGGTTAGGCCCTCACTCCATCATAAGCCCTTGGGAGTTTTGCACACAGCTAGACAGAGCCTCTCCCAGGGTCCATCCCCTGAAGCCCAAGTGAGGCACCTAGATGCTTCACATACTGGCAGCCCTGCTCAGGGCATGTTTTGGGCTGGGAAGTGCTTCAAGGTGGCAGCTGTCAGTGCTGGTCTTTTTTTGCCCTGGTTACTAGCAAGCCAGCACGTTCCCATTCCTCAGGAGCAGAGTCCAGGCTCCTCTCTTTCCTCTGTCTGTCCTAGTAGACCTCCCAGAAGGCAAAGGGATTTCCCAGGACAAGGAGCTACCCATCCGGACCTTTCCTCTTTCACAGCTCCCTCCCAGAGCTGCCAGTCCTGTCCTGATGCCCTTTTCTGTCCTACCTGGTTACGAGGGACCTTTCTTGTAGCTTTGGTTGTATAAAAGATCTTTCTGCTAGTTTTCAGTTGGTGTTCTGTGAGAATTGTTTCACATGTAGATGTATTTTTGATGTTTTTGTGGGGAGAGTTGAGCTCTATATCCTCCTATTCCTCCATTATGATCTCTTTCCTAAAACTTTACATTTTAACGTAATCTAATTGTGGAAGGGCAAGTTACCAGAAATCTGATTATTCAGAAGGCCAATTGGTAATGCTAGGATGTCAACCAGAAATTTTCACGGAATTATGAGAAAATATCTACAGCTATTCTATTAAAGAGAAAAATAAAAAGTTATTTTAGCTTGAATTTTAGTATCTTTCAAATTTGAAACAGAGGGCTTGATATAATGGAGAAAGAAAGGAGAAATTATTATAAGATGACATGAATATATGGTTATNGTTATTTGTTTCAAATTCAAAACTATTATGCAAGTAAAGTATTCTTAGGCATAATTTGAATTAGTTAATGAACACAGAAATATGTTCTCATATCTGGAAATAAGGCTGAAAAGGTTGAAGATGGGCTGGATTCAAATGTGTTTAGAGGTGGCTAGATTACAGGTCCTGGGTCCAGTCCAGATGAATAATTCATACCCACATAGATATACCATAACTCCAATTGCCTAGCCCATGGACCCCAGTGTCCATCACTTTTCCACTAATGACCACATATATCCCTGCTGATTATTATTAATGTTCAGAAGAATTACATGTGTGATGTGCCTATCTCTGAGCATATCTTGGAGCAACAGGTAAAAATATTTTAAGAGCTGCCAGCTGGTTCTTAAATTATGCTGCTATATACAGGTCTGTTATGGATGAATGGGAGAAAAAAGAGGTAGAGCTGTAGAAAACTTACAGTGAATTTCAAATAATTCCCAAACTAGCTTATGCATTTAATGTATCCATCCATCTAATCATCCATCATGGATGATTAGTAGACATTTTGTTTTGTCAAAAAAAAATAAAAGCATCCATAAAACATTCGGTCCATGCCAAAAAGTCCTTGATATTTGGTCTTCCCCAAAATATCAAATATTCCAGAGTTGGACACAACTTAGTGACTAAGTGACAACAACAACAAAATATCAAAATAAATGTGGTCTAAATTATTTTTGATATTTGATCGCATTTGATCCTGTTCAAAGCATCCATGGAGACTCTTGGCCCACACCAAAATATCCTTGATATTTATTTGATCCAGTCCAAAAGCATTTTGGGTGAACCAAATATGCTCATGGACATTTTGGCATGGGTCAGATTTCAAACTCCTTGTGTCATGGACCAGATGTCTTATGGACATTTTGGACAGGACCAAATATTCTACAAGGGTCATGCACAGAAACTTTGTCCTTCCTTTAGCTATCCCCAAACATGTCCTCACTCCAAAAAAAAAAAAAAAAAAAAGTGAACTGTTAATAAGCAAATGCTGCAGGAAAAGAACACCTAGCTCCAAGTCAAACTACTCAAGCTGTGAGATGCTGACCTGAGTTGGTGCCAGATTGTATGTGAGTTGTTGGTGTTTCTATGTTTGTTCCACTTTGTAAGAAAGGGTCACTTGGCTTCATGGCTCCAAGTAAAGCCAAAAGACATTTTTCACCAATGGTATCTCAGGAAATGTCATATCAGGGGTTTTCCTACAAAGGAACTGCAATGCAGACACACGTGGGAGTATTTCTAAGATAAGATTATGCCCTTGGTAGTTTGAAGTCAGTGAAAAAGAGGAAAGTTAACTTCCATTTACTCACTTTCAGAACCCTCTCTAGATATGTATGAACCTTTCTCTGTATTTGATTTCATCCCTATCCCCTTCCAAGCATATCCCAGAAAGGATGCTGTTTTGGTAAACAGCTCATTGATCTAAGATATGAGCATTTCGTCTCTGTCCAGCGGAAGACTGGACACCCGGGGTAAAGTTGGCTTAGTGATAAGACCAGTTACATGTTTTTTCCACTTAAGAGCCTGCACACCCTCCCTCCATCTCTAACACACACATAGAACTTCCATTGTGGATGAATTTCGCTTGCTGATGGTAGGAACTTGTGGAGAGAGACCAGAGGGTTGCAATTTCTATTTCCACCTTCTGATCCAATCCTGATCCCAGCACTTTGCATAGCTAGGGCACAGGCATGCAATGCACCCTGGGGCATGAAACTGATTGCTCAACTGGAAATGTATTGAAAAGAAAGAAAAAAGAAATGAGCATATTAAATGCATTTTGGTCTGGGTTTTGTCTTACTGTGTAGAAGGTTCAGAGCCTGCTGGGTTTCCAAAGCTTTGTATAAACTAAATATTACAAGAAACAGTGCATCGCAGCAGTCGTTACTCAGTGCAGTTTCTCTTTTTATGCAGTAGCAAAGACTTGTCACTCCATACATCATTTACGACTTGCTGCAGTGACTCCTCAGATTTCAAAAATACCGTGTATTGTGAATAAAAACATAAGGAGGAAAGCAGTTTATACTATAGGATTTTGCTCACCTAGCATCTCTAAGTATAATGGATCTGATGCCAATAGCAGGAAATATGAACTGAAACAAATGCCAAGAAAATTTAGAATTACAGAAAGAGCATGTGCTCATGTGCTTTTTCTTTTAGTGATGATTTTTTCATTTTATGTTTAAAATATAAAGGAATACAGACATTGTTAATTGCTTTTCATAACTTAAAAAACTATGACACCTAACAAAAAGTCAGCCCTAAGTTCCTCAAGAGCACAGTTTAGAACACAGAAAGACAAAAGGAAAAAAAAAAAATGCCAGGAGACAGATATCCCAGAACTAGCTCCCTCAACCTACTACTTTGCTCCCTAGAAAAGCCATTGACCACCATAGGAGACTGCTGGAGTCCTACAATGTAGGACTGCTATTATTTATATGAATACCTGTCTTCCAGCCTTAAATAAATTAGAAACATTAATTTGAAAGAGTGGAAGAAGGGAAGGAAAGGAAAAGAAAAAGAATGGGAAGACAATACTTTCAGCAAGCCCTCTGGTACAATGGCTCAACTGAAAACTCCCTGTCCATAGGGGAGGAGCCAGAGAAACTTAAAAGGAGAAATGGAACTGCTTGAGGCCATTTAATGGAGAGGGAAGAAATCTTACATGTGTCAAGAGTCTCTAAAGGCATCAATTTATAGAGTACAGCAGAATCATTGATGCCCTTCCTGTGGTATCATTGAGGGTAGGGGTGCCTATTCACTACGTTTTGTTTTAGAAAGTAGAGGGATACAGAATAAACTTTACAGAGACTTTTTTTTATAATGATATTTCAATTTTCAAAGGGATTTTGTACTTGAGATAGTTACATGTAAATTCTCTTTACATAAAAGTGTTTCCCTCAGTAACAATGCCAAGTAAATGAAGGATTACTGAGTATGTTAGTTTGGTGAATACACTGTAATTATATCACCTTTCATTAAGATAAGCATTTAACAAATCACTGATCTGCATTTATTAACCAGTGTTGATGAGTAAGTGTTGGATGGCGTAGGGAGTCAGCATATCATGAAGTTTACACCTGGAGCTTTGTGTAACCTCCAAAAGTTTCTTCTGTCTTGAAGAGAAAATGTCCTCTAGAGGTTTAGCCCTCTGTTCCCCCATACCGTTCTGTGCCCTCACACATTCATAGATGTATTTTTGTTCCTAAAATCTGCATTCATCTCTGAGTGGACTTTATTAAAACTTTAGTAAATTTTGTCTCACTTCTGAGACACCACTTCCATAGAAATGGATGTGGTAGATTTCATTCTACATTCCACCATACTCCATGTAGATATTGTCTACATCACTGACTCCTCACATTTGATCCCTGTGAACAAATTCCCGAGGAATAAAACCAAAAACTTAAGTCCCTCTAGGAAAATATACTGGAGAAGGCAATGGCTTAGAGACATTGATGCTCTGCTTGATTACCCCAAAAATATTTTCCTGTGGTGTAACAAGTGATCCACACAAGGTAGGTGAGTTATGGGAAAATAATTTTAATCTGTATTTCAAAAATTCAAAATAGAGATTGTGATCTTTAGAGAAATCTTGTTTTATTTAATTTTCACCTTCTGTGCACTTTTTCAGGGGGTGAAACTTATCAAAGCTAAAATATGATTTCACATCATATGTATTCATAGCAGGGCCTCCCAGGTGGCACTACTGGTAAAGAACCCACCTGCCAATGCAGGAGACGTAAGAGACAGGGGTTCGCTCCATGGGTGGAGAAGATCCCCTGGAGCAGGGCATTGCAACCCACTCCAGTATTCTTGCCTGGAGAATCCCATTGATAGAGGAGCCTGGCAGGCTACAATCCATAGGGTTGCACAGAATTGGGCAGGATTGAAATAGCATACACACACATATTCATAACATGTATATTGAATTTATATGTAGCACATGTTTTATTTGTATTTTATGTATATGTCAAATTTACATTTTAGTGTATTGATTTCTTATATCTCTCAACAAAAATGGATCAATAGCTCCAAAAATTGTTTACTGAAGCATAAAAACATGATAGAGGAAGGGACACTAAACACTGACCCATCTGAATATTCTTGTTAGTAGAATAAAAAATGGGACTTCAGTGGTAGTATAAACATGTGTGTATATTTATATAACTGAATGTTTAATTGTAACGATTTCACAAAATAAGCCAAATAAAAATACAATTATAAATTATAGTATTGGATTTG
>SJYQ01001201.1:79503-90096 GCA_006410935.1 Redunca redunca
ATAATCAACAGTCATCATTTTTTAGGACTTATTCACAACAAAATGGAAAACAAAATGTAACATTCTAATTGGCTAATGTAAATTTTTATGCCAACCAAACTAGTAATAATGGGTGAAGCTAAAATAAAAGCATTCTAAGACATTAAAAGCACCTCAAAATCTACTTTCCCAAAGGAAAGTAATGAAGGATATTCTCCACAAATATTAATGTGAGTTACAAACAACTGAGGAAAAGAGACCATGGATACAGAGGACAGAGAATAAAAATTAATGAGAGAATAAAGATGTTCTCAAAATAATGACTTTGTTGTTGCTAAGTGCTAAGTCATGTTCAGCTGTTAGCAGCCACATGGAATGCAGCACCCCAGGCTTCTCTGTCCTTCACTATGTCCGGGAGTTTGCTCAAATTCATGTCCATTGAGTCAGTGATGCCATCTGACCATCTCATTCTCTGTTGCCCATTTCTCCTCCTGCCCTCAATCTTTCTCAGCATCAGGGTCTTTTCCAGTGAGTTGGCTCTTCCCATCAGGTAGCCAAAGTATTGGAGCTTCAGCCTCAGTCCTTCTAGTGAATATTCAGGGATTATTATCTTTAGGATTGACTGGTTTGATCTCCTTGGTGTCCATGTGACTCTCAAGAGTCTTCTCCAGCACTACAATCCAAAATTATAAGTTCTCAGCCTTCTTTCTGGTCCAACTTTCAAATTGTGTATGACTACTGGAAAAACCATAGCTTTGACTATATGGACCTTTGTCTGCAAAGTAACATCTCTGCTTTTGAATATGCTGTCTAGGTTTGTCATTGTTTTTCTTCCAAGGAGCAAATGTCTTTTAATTTCATGGCTGTAATCACTGTCCACAGTGATTTTGGAGCCCAAGAAAATAAAATCTGCCACCGTTCCCACTTTTCCCCCATCAATTTGCCATGAAGTGTTGGGACCAGATGTCATGATCTTAGTTTTTTGAATGTTGAGTTTTAAACCAACTTTTCCACTCTGCTCTTTCACCTTGATCAACAGGCTGTTTATTTCCTCTTTGCTTTCTGTCATTAGAGTTGTATCATCTGCATATCTGAGGTTATTGATATTCTCCCAGCAACCTTGATTCCAGCTTGTGATTCATCCAGTCTGGCATTTAACATGATGTACTCTGAATATAAGTTAAATAAGCAAGGTGACATTATACAGCCTTTGTGTACTCCTTTCCTAGTTTTGACCAAGTCTGTTGTTTCAAGTCTGGTTCTAACTGTTGCTTATTGAGCTGCATACAGGTTTCTCAAGAGGAAGATGAGGTGGTCTGGTATTTACATCTCTTTAAGTATTTTCCACAGTTTATTGTGATCCACACAGTCAAAGGCTTTAGCATAGTCAATGAAGCAGAAGTAGATTTTTTTTTTCTGGAATTCCCTTGCTTTTTCTATGATCCAACAGATGTTGACAATTTGATCTCTGGTTCCTCTGCCTTTTCTATATCCAGCTTGTACATCTGGAATTTTTCAGTTCACATACTGCTAAAGCCTCGTTTTAAGGATTTTGAGCATTACCTTTCTGGAATGTGAAATGAGTGCAATTGTATGATAGTCTGAATATTCTTTGGCATTGCCCCTTTTGGGAACTGGATAACTTAGAGGATAGCAAGCCTAGAGAACGATTGTCTAAACTGTTTGAATGAAGATGCCAAGGAGAACTGAACTAATAGATTATCAGATACTTTTCTTCATGTGGAAGTGTATACTGACCTATAAGAATCTATGGGAGGATGAAACAACAGGTTCAAATAAATCCAAAGAACTATGACAGTAGCAAAATCAATTCTAGTAACATAAAGTAGGATAATGTATCATGACCAAGTGGGGGTTTATCCTAGGAATTAAAAGTATGTTGAACATTCATAAATTCATAAATCAGTTCACTAATAGTTATTGTTGTTCAGTCACTAAGTCTTTTCTGACTCTTTGCAATCCCATGAACTGCAGCACATCAGGCTTCTGTCCATCACTGTCTCCCTGAGTTTGTTCAGACTCATGTCCATTGAGTCACTTATGCCATCCAACCATCTGGGTCTTTTCCAATGAGTCAGCTCTTTGCATCAGGTGAAACTATTGGAGCTTCAGCTTTAGTGCCAGTCCTTACAATGAATATTCAGGGTTGATTTCCTTTAGGATTGACTACTTTGATCTCCTTGCTGTCCAAGGGACTCTCAAGAGTCTTCTCCAGAACCACAGTTCAAACCACAGTCAGTTCTTTGGCTCTCAACCTTCTTTATGGTCCAACTCTCACATCCATACATGACTACTGGAAAACTATAGCTTTGATTATATGGACCTTTGCTGGCAAAGTGATGTCTAACAGTTAATTTCATTAATTTAAAGAATTTAATCTTAATTAACCATATCAACAGGCTAAAAGAAAATACACAATTAACTCAATTGATACAGAATATATTTTGAAAAAGTTCAACATGCCTTCATGATAAGTCTTGCTGCCAAGCTGCCAAGTCACTTCAGTCATGTCCGACTCTGTGTGACCCCATAGACAGCAGCCCATGAGGCTCCTCCGTTCCTGGGATTCTCCAGGCAAGAACACTGGAGTGGGTTGCCATTTCCTTCTCCACTGCATGAACGTGAAAAGTGAAAGTGAAGTCGCTCAGTCATGTCCGACTCTTAGCGATCCCATGGACTGCAGCCCACCCGGCTCCTCCGTCCATGGGATTTTCCAGGCAAGAGTACTGGAGTGGGTTGCCATTGCCTTCTCCAATGATGTCTTAACAAACTACAAAAAGAAGGATATTTTCTCAACTTGATCAAGGATGTCTGGGAAACTACAACCAACATTATGTCTAATGTTTTCCCTTTAAGATAGGGAAAAAGAAATCAGAGGCCTTGGAGACCAAGACACTATTGCTTTCCCCTTTCAGAAGATTTTAGTTTTAAAAACTTTATGTTACTTTGTATATGTATCAAATGCATTATTTTAGTAAACGTAAAATTTAATTTGAAATAGTGCTATGATTTATGAATGTAAAATAATAAACCAAGGGAAGTGAGCTATATTTTGCTGATATTTCAAAGTGCTTCTGAGTCTGCTGTCTTTATTTTTTTTGTTGTTGTTGTTGTTGTTAATCTGGGATCACAACTTCAGCACTGAGACCAAGCATTTAAGCAATACATACTTATAAAACTGATTTTCTACAAAAGTCTCTATGAAATCCAAGAAAAGTAAATAAATTCCTCAAAAATGGGAAGTGAGTCCACATAAAATAATCTGATAAAAGCCAAATCAAAGCCTTTGCCTCCGCAGAGGGTCTAATCTGGTTAGTGGGAAAAGATTTGAAAACAACATTGCCAAAGCAACAAAGGAAAATAAACCTGTTCTTCCCCAGCTGTCACTTTGGAATAGAGCTGACAAGCTGGTTCACACTACGTTACTTTGATGGATTACACTTTCACAGATTATTTTGCTCAGGAACATGCATTTTAATAAGTAAAAAAGCCTAAGCCAGTAAAGTTAATGAAGGTAGTATTTTAGGCGTGTATGCAGGCTTAGAAGAACTTCCCAGGTGGCCCTAGCGGTAAAGAACCCGCCTGCCAATGCAGGAGATATAAGAAATGAGGGTTAGATCCTAGGTGAGAGGATCCCCTAGAGGAGAGCATGACAGCCCATTCCAATATTCTTGCCTGGAGAATCCCATGGACAGAAGAGCCTGGTGGGCTAACAGTCTGTAGGGTTGCAAAGAGTCAGACACAACTGAAGCAACTGAGCACGCATAGACTTATAAGAGTAACTAAGCAGTTTGGGGCTTTGCTGGAATCACCCAGATTAAACCAACAGGTAGAGATCTACTTGGCCTGTGCATCTTATCTTGGGAAGTGTCTAAACTAAATGATGTGAAACAGTCCACTTACTTTCCTGTGGTCCAGCTCCTGGAATTTTACTCTACTGTGAAATCCAGTATAACCAACATATCATTTTCAATTTGAACTTGTAAATTACTCCTACAAGGGGAATGTTTTAAGAGATAAGTGATATATTTTCAGAGCAACTGGAAAATCTCAAGACCTAAAATTTTCAGCATCTGCAATCAAGATTTTACTTTCCTTAATCCATGCAGAGCAAGGTATTTGCAGTGTAAAGCAGGTAATTTCATTCATAATCATGAACTGTATTTAAGTAATCAGTTCTATGCATAATTATTCATTCTAGCTTTTCTAGGGATATATGCACATTTTTTTCTAGTCCCTAGCTTTTCTCGGGATATATGCACATTTTTTTTTCCAAATTCAAAACCAGCTGTAAATGTTTCATAACTTGGTTATGTACTGATTTCTGCCCATTGATAAGATATGATGAATGTCTTGGAAACAAATGGGGTAGGAAGGGACAGTTCTTATGAAAAAGGAATGTGACTTGTCTGTAGTGTCCACAGCTTGTGACTGTTATATGACTCTTCACAATAATGCTAATTAATTCTGTGAGATCAGTAACTCACCAACATTATTGACAATATTCAGGTTCCTTTGAAGTACACCCCACCCACCCCAAAACCTTCTGTGTAAGTTCCAATTGAATCCCACCTGTGTCCAACAATGTGACTACAGCTGCTAGAGGCTGTTGCTTCCCACTTCAGAGGGAGTCCCCTCTGGTGACTGGGTATTTATGCCTTTTGCCAAATAAACTGAACTATTCTGTAGGGTTTGGCTACTCATGGTCTTGCTATTTCTCTCAGAAAACAGTAACCTTCACAGATTGCTTCACTAACAGAACATCTCAAAACAGCAGGCACCTAAAAGGTAAAAATGATGCTCACTTCCTTCCAGTATTCACTGCCCTGAAGCAATGGTGTGTTCTGCGAGGAAAAGGCAGGTGCCTTCCTCTCTTCTGTGCCACTTCCTGAGACAGTGGTCAAAGTAGCCGTCCCTCCTGGCTCAAGTGAGAATGCCCCTCATCTTGCACTGAGCTAACGGTGTTGTTGCTGTTGTTCAGCCACTAAGTCTGGTCTGACCTCTGCAACCCCATGGACTGCAGCATGTCAGGTCTCCCTGTCCCTCACTGTCTCCTGGAGTTTGCCCAAGTTCACGTCCATTGAATTGCTGATGCTATCCAACCATCTCATCCTCTGCTGCTCTCTTCTTTCTCCTTCAGTCTTTCCCAACATCAGAGTCTTTTCCAATGAGTCAGCTCTTCACATCAGGTGGCTACAGTATTGGAGCTTCAGCACCCATCCTTCCAGTGAATATTCAGGGTTGATTTCCTTTAGGATTGCCTGGTTTGATCTCCTTGCTGTCCAAAGGACTCTTGAGAGTCTTCTCCAGCACCACAGTTCGAAAGCATCAATTCTTTGGTGTTCAGTCTTCTTTATGGTCCAACTTTCACTTCTCAAATTTCTGCCAAAGTAGAAACGTACCACATTGTCCCTCAAATCTGCTCTTCCAGTTGAGGTTTATTTTTCTGTAATCATTACCACCACTCTCTCATTCACTCATGTTCTTTTTTCAAAATTCTTTGAAATCAATCTGTTGCAGTCTCTATATCAGATGATTCTGAAGAGTTCATTGATTTCAAATTGTCTTTTGCATAGTATTTTCTATGTATCATGGATTGATTTATTCACTTACTAGAACAGTATTTCATAAAAAGCAAACTAGGTTAGCACTGCATTAGAAGTTTAGATGCAAAAATTTAAATAAGGTATAATAGAAGAGTTGATAAATAATTGTAATATTGTGCAAAAATAATTTAGGTCCCCACTACTTTTTACTTCAATTATTTAAATATTATTTTTGATAACTAATTAAAGTTATCAAACATTCAGAATCTTCAACTCAATCCAAATTGCTCCAAGTAATCAAATTAGTTTTCTAAAAGCTTTGTTCTGTATCTATACACATTGCCTTAATAACCATGGGATCATTCTTGTTGTATAGTTAATAAAATCCTGAGTCCTTTGATCAGCATTTGGACCTTCAAACCACCTTTCTAAACTTTTATTGATCTATTCTCCTACAAACAGCCTATGCTCCGGCCAACTTTGACTAGTAATGATTTCCCTAAAGATTTTGCCTTTTCCTTTCATGTATTGGTTATAATGCTGTTGTTTCAGCTAAGAATGTCCTCCATCTTGCCATTTCCAGATANTGCTCCGGCCAACTTTGACTAGTAACGATTTCCCTAAAGATTTTGCCTTTTCCTTTCATGTATTGGTTATAATGCTGTTGTTTCAGCTAAGAATGTCCTCCATCTTGCCATTTCCAGATATCTCATACCAAACAGAGGTGGAATTACTTTCTTTTGAATTCTTACATTACTTTCCTTGTCCTCTGGCATCTCATACATAATGTTTTACATTTTGTTTATTTATGTCCATCTCTCACCTCTCCTAATAGGATAGAGGTTCTGTTAAAGAAAAAGGTTATAGCTTATCCATCTTTTATTTCACAAGTCACACAGTATACAAAACAGATTGTATATTCAATTTGTTGATTGCATGAAAATTTATCAGCAGCAAATCCCTTGACTTATAGCAAAGGTGACTGAATGGAAATATTTGTCATGGAAATCCTATTTTATATTAACTTCCATTATGTAATTAAAAATATGTTTCCATGGGGAAAAATAACAGTAACACATTTAGGAAGAAACTGGTGAGAAATGTGGTGACTAACTCTATGAAATACTGAGCAATGTACACAGAAAACATTGTCTAGAAGCTATTAGCCTTCCCTACTTGTTTTCATTTCCTGATGCCTAATTCAATAAGTATTTGGTGAATAATAAATAAAAGAGAGTTTTCATTCCTTTATGGAAGTCAGTTTTTGCATTTAAACTGTTATTTTAAGTTACGTGTCTACACTGACATATCTGATGGGAAAAGTGAAAGCTAGACTATTGAATAAGTCCAGTTAGGGTAAGCCTCATGGCTGTCGTCCTACTTGTTACAGTCTGTGATGACACAATCAAGTTTGGGTCAGTCAGTCAGTCAGTTCAGTTGCTCAGTCATGTCCAGCTCTTTGTGACCCCATGAATTGCAGCACGCCAGGCCTCCCTGTCCATCACCAACTCCCAGAGATCACTCAAACTCATGTCCATCGAGTCGGTGATGCCATCCAGCTATCTGATCCTCTGTCATCCACTTCTCCTCCTGCCCCCAATCCCTCCCAGCNTCCTCCTGTCCCCAATCCCTCCCAGCATCAGAGTCTTTGGAAATGAGTCGGTAGGTAAGGGGAAAAAAAAAAAGATGATTTGAGGGAAATTACCTAATGCATTTAAAAGAAATTCATTTCTATTCAAGTGCAAAATTGCTTAATTTACCTTACTTTATATTGTTTGCTGTGTTCAACATGGAAATATGCTCTTCAAATCCCTCATTAAGATAGGACTTGCTATCCCATCTTTCAGGAAAGAGCTACCAGCTTTGAAATTCTTCAGGGTTTGCCTCAACTGCCGATCCAAAGGCACATGCTTCCAGGCACAGTTCATATACAAGAATGTAGTAAGTGATGCTCTAAGTAAATTAATTCATGATAGGGACCACTGCCCCTGCAACACGTAGGTCTTTAATGGTGGCAACAAATATCTGCCATCACTTCGTCTCCCTCCTGGAATGAAGTGCTGTTTTTTGTTACTCTTTTGGCTGGGAAGGGGGCCATTCTTTGAGGTTTCCATTTGGTCTTCCAAGCCAAGGGCCACCTGGGACAGGGCAATAATCACTGTGTGGGTCTGCAAACACAATGAACCCACTATGAGCTAGATGTAACCAGGATTCCATTTATTAGCTCATTCTCACAATATCTTACTCAAACGAAGGGCAAGTAGGATCATAGAAATTAGGGACAAATCAAATAAATTAGGGATCCAGGTAGGATTAGGGATAAATCAAATAACTTAAGGATCTAGGTATCAGCTTTAGTTGACATCACATGTCCAATAGCTATTTAAATGTCTAGATAACTCTTGTCCACAAGTTCAGGCACTTTTTAGTATTGCTATTAGTGTAAGTCTTCTGGCAAAACCTACAAACAAAAAACCTGTCTTTTATTATTATCTTCAAATATCCTTATATTACCTTCTTACATGGGAATAGCATTCCTGGTTGTCAGCTGTTTTCCTCTTTTGTTTAAAAGGTAACCTTTAATTAATGTCTGATTTACATCACTAAAAATAACTGTATAACTTATTGTTGCTGTTTAATGTCCCTTTTTCTCTTGATGATTTGGAGATGTTCTTTTTATTGTTACTTTTCAGCAGTTTGACGATAATTGTCTCAGGATGGTTTCTTGACATTTCTCAACCTTGATGTGCCTCTAAGATGCTCCTTCAGAAATGTAGGCTATGTTAACCATAGCTGATAGGATTGCTGCTAGCATGGCCTCTTCACCTGCCAATCCTCTTAGGAGATTGCCTTAGTTGAAGAGAGTCACAATGGCCAAGGTTATATCATTTTCCCAAGGAGACGCAGACCCTGTGATTTACATAAATGTGTATGGAGAGCTATGAAAGGTCATTCTGTCTTCAAATCCCCCATTCCACTCCCCTCACATACACAGAGTCGACTGAGACTTTTATACAGACTATATCACAGTTCATCATTTCCCTGTACCCAGTCTTGCTTCACTCCCCCAGTATTGATGACAGAAGGATTCCCAAGTAAATCTCCTACATGCTTACCAGATAGTTGATGGAAAGAATATTTTGCAGAAACTGGAGTTAGGATGAAAATTTGAAGCTAGATTACCTACTGTCTGGTCAGCAGTGAGGAACTTATCACTTTGGTAGGTAGATTAAAGATGAGCTCTGGCACCAGGCTGTAGTCCAGTTATGTTAAAAATTTCACCAGTAGGAAACCAAATGGTATACCAGTAGAAGGGAATGTATTAGCTGCTGTGAAATGAGAATTTTGGGGATTAACAGTCACTAACAGAACAAAGGACTAGCTGGCTGTTGCTAAACTATATTGATGTTTTGAAAAAATGATAAAAGCTTGAATATAAATGATTAGTAAGTAAAAGCTAAATGTGAAAGAAGTGGTAGTGTAGAGGGAGTTGATGACCAAACCTAGGACTTAATCCTAAATAGAGAAAGTTCTTAAAAAGTACAAGTCCCAACCAAACAAGGTCTGCAGTGCTAACATGAGGATCCAAGATAGAAAAGAATATGACTCTAACATGTGGTATGAGGATTTGGGGGATGAGGTTCCTGACAGTCTTGAATCCCCAAATTTCCCTGGAACTAATGAGCCTGCAAAGATGGTCTAGTACTCCACATTAAAACCTATTATTTTCTAATTGCTGGAAAATTCTGCATGGGCCTTTCCCCCATGTGACCTTTCCCAAATCTGTCTTAATCTCCTTCCCAAGACACTATAGGATTATAATTAAGATTAAAATTGGAATATAACTTAGCTAGAGATGTCCTGGGTCTGGTAATGCAAGAAAGGGAATATATACTCCAAAGTGACTGTGGAATTTAGGTAGGATTCTAAATGTGCTTGATCAAAGAGATGTGAAACATAAGCTGGAGAAGGGATAGTCTAGTAATCTATAACACACTATTGGAATAGAATACTTAATAGCCTGACAAAGATGCTGGAGATGGTATAGACACATCACTAGGATAGCTTCTAGAAGCATGAAAAAAGTGATGTCCCATGCTAAACTGAGGTGGAAATGCTACAATTGCCATGGAAGATGGTGGACAAAGGCATAATCAGGCTCAGAGAAAATGACATGCTCTCTGGGATATAGTATGCAATGTAAGGAAACTCAATGAAGAACTATATTTCAAAGGAGGACCTGAAGGATACATCATTTACCAAAGCAATATGAAATGCACAAATTGGTTCCAGTTCTGCATAGGCTATAAGCAGCCAAAAGAAAATATTGCATCCACCCTAACTAGAAAACATTGGACAATGCAATAAATTGCAAAATCTTCTAAGTCTATCAGAGAATAAAATAACAAGGTAAACTGAATTTCAAAGGATGATAAGCCCCTCTGAGAAGATGCAGAACCCATATCCTCTTTTGCCTTTGGCAGATTATGGGAGGAAGAAGCAAAATCCATAAAAGCAGAGTTGCAAAAATCCACCGATATATTAATTAATTATTAAAAACAGTATTCCCAAGCAGGGCAGCTTAGTATCCCTGGGAGCCCAAGTTGTACAGTTAATTCTGCTATACATTCTTTTCCGATGTGCTTAGTAAAATGATTGGGGATTAGGTTCAGAGAGTGTGATAAAGCTCAGTAGGTGGTAACTGGCTGACCCTGGAAGACTGGCACAACTATCTGCTTCTGCAATAGGACAGAAGCAAGACATGTCTGCCTCTGGGGGAGGGACATGAAACCTTCCCACCACCAGGTCACAATGACTGATTACCTGTAGGTAAAGAGTACACAGAAAAAATACTCTGTTCCTGATTGAGGAGCAGGAAACTTCACTGAGCACAGGATCCGAGCTGTTACAAAACTGAGGTATGCTTCTACCAACGAAGGCCAAGAAATGCTCTCCTGCACAAGACCTGCCACAGAGGCAATGTAGAAGTAGGTAGACATGGGAAGGAGAAGGTAGGATGCTGTAAAAAAAAAAAAAAAAAAAAAAA
>SJYQ01001201.1:90101-125869 GCA_006410935.1 Redunca redunca
AAAAAAAAAAAAAAAAAAAAAAGGCCTAGTTGCACAGAGCTTGCTGAGGACAGAAGCTGAACCAGGAGAACAGAGAACACTGTCACTATGAGCTTGTCACCAAGTGAAAAAGCCACTGCTGTGGGTGGATCAGGAATGTATGGACAGAGGCCCCACTGTGGTACATCCAAAGAAGGACTGCTAAAAACTGAGATGGAACAGAAACCCTTTTGTAGCACAGGTCACACTGTAAAGCAACCCACCAGGTTCATGAGCAGAAGATTATGAAAGGGGTGACAAAACCCCAACCCAGCTCAGCTCCTCACTACATTAACTCAACTCCATTCCCCTCAAAAAACACAATGGTCCATTTCTGGATGTAAATACCCTTTGTCTTAGGCTCTAATGTTCTTATATATATAAAATATGAACATAATAAAAACCTATGAAACATACAAAAGACGAAACTGAAAATAAAATACATTGTTAGGAAATAAAGCAATAAAAAAATTTAGACATGATCTTGATATTATATCTAGGAGACAGGTACTTTGAGACTTTATTTTCTTGGGCTCCAAAATACTGGGGATGATGACTGTAGCCATGAAATTAAAAGACACTTGCTCACTGGAAGAAAAAGTATGACTAATCTAGACAGCATATTAAAAAGCAAAGATGTTACTTTGCTGATGAAGGTCTGTCTAGTCAAAGATATGGTTTTTCCAATAGTCGTGTAGGGATGTGTGAGTTGGACTATAAAGAAAGCTGAGCACTGAAGAATTGATGCCTTTGGAATTATGGTGTTGGAGAAGACTCTTGAGAGTCCTTTAGACTGCAAGGAGATCCAACCAGTCTATCCTGAGGGAAATCAATCCTGAATACTCATTGGAAGGACTGATGCTGAAGCTAAAGCTCCAATAATTTGGCCACCTGATGTGAAGAACTGACTCATTAGAAGAGACCCTGCTGTTGGAAAAGATTGAAGGAAAGAGGAGAAGGGGATGACAGAGGATGAGATGGTTGGATGGTAACACCAACTCAATGAATATGAGCTTGAGCAAGCTCCGGGAGTTGGAGATGGACAGGGAAGCCTGGCATGCTGCAGTCCATGGGATCACAAAGAGTCAGACACGACTCTGAGCAACTGAACTGAACTGATCTATCCATCTATCCTATCTACCTGTCTATTTATCTATCTTTGTATATACACAGCCATATATAACATATATACATAGTTATAACGGTATAATTTGTTACAGCAGCATGTGTGCATGCTTAGTTGTTCAGTTGTGTCCCATTCTTTGGGACCTCATGGACTGTAGCCTGCCAGGCTTCAGTGTGCATGGGATTTTCCAGGCAAGAGTACTGGCGTGAGTTGCCACTTCCTACTCCAGGGCATCTTCCCGACCCAGCTATTGAACTTGCTTCTCTTACACCTCTTGCACTGTCAGATGGATTCTTTACCACTCTGACACCTGGGAAGCCCCAATAAAATATAAATCATATATTTTTATCCAATAAGATTTTGTTCAAAAAACTGAGTTTAAGCCTCTCAATTTATTCACTTAGTTTCCTCCAGGTAGTATTTTCCATCCGAGTAAATCCCACCTTAACAGAAGAAAATCAGAATCAATTTGGAGATAGTTGGTTCTGTTAACTGATACAGTGAATCCCACACTGCATTGAGTGTAAATATGTTTTTGATTTTGAGACCTTTGAGGTGTTAAGATAGAAAAAGTAATTAAAATTATTAAATTAGATCACCCATTCTACCTTAAATCTTTGTGTTTAAATTTCTACTTTCCTTGGACTTCATGTTAACTGTGCAATGTTCATTTTTAAAATTTCTTTACCTTCCAACAGTCTTAAAAGTTTTCTTTTAATAGAATAAATTGGATTATAAATGAAAAAACTATGATTAATGTCTGAAAGAAACCAGCAGAAGAGGTAAACAACATATATTAAAAGATGCAGAATTTCANACATATTTAATAAAGTAAAAGAATCTTACATATATAAGAAATTCAGAGATTTCCAAGAAAAAAAAAAAAGATGAAACATAATCACATTCAGGCATAGAATATACAAATGGCTGAAAATCAGAAACAGAAAAATACTTGAAAGCAACCAAATAAAAAGAAACACATGTACAGAAGAGAAAAGATAAAAATTATAGCACCTTTTTCAGAATTCTTTCTAAAACATAAGAAAATGAAGTTATATCTTTAATGTGCCAAAACTGAAAAATCAAACAAAAACCGTCAATTCAGAATTAAACATTTAGGAAGTATTTCTTTCAAGAATGAAGGTAAAATAAACAATCTTTTCAGAAAAACAGAGAATGGAAGAATTAATTACCAGCAGTCAAAAATGTTGAGAAAATTCCTCAGTGACAAGTTGTATAATATCAGGTGAAAATAAATTTGGATACACACAAAGAAACTGAGTGCCACTAATAATAAATATGAAGATGAATTTAATAGAGATTCTCTGTATATTTAATTTTTATAAAGAATAATTCATTCATTCATTCATTTCAGTCGCTCAGTCGTGTCCAACTCTTTGCGACCCCATGAATCACAGCACACCAGGCCTCCCTGTCCATCACCAACTCCTGGAGGTCACTCAGATTCACATCCATCGAGTCAGTGATGCCATCCAGCCATCTCATCCTCTGTCGTCCCCTTCTCTTCCTGCCCCCAATCCCTCCCAGCATCAGAGTCTTTTTCAGTGAGTGAAGTCTTCGCATGAGGTGGCCAAAGTACTGGAGCTTCAGCTTTAGCATCATTCCTTCCAAAGAAATCCCAGGGTTTATCTTCTTCAGAATGGACTGGTTGGATCTCCTTGCAGTCCAAGGGACTCTCAAGAGTCTTCTCCAACACCACAGTTCAAAAGCATCAATTCTTCAGCGCTCAGCCTTCTTCACAGTCCAACTCTCACATCCATACCTGACTACTGGACTATACGCAATAGCATTGTATTGTGGCAATTATATATTTAGGAGAAGTAAAATACATGACAATTATAGTACATAAGATAGAAATGAGGAAAATGACTTATGCCATTGCAAAAGGTTTGCACTATGTTTGATGTGATATATTATTAACAGGATTAAAGGTAAACTGTGATAAGTTAAAGAAGCAGGATGTAAACTCTAAAGTAACAAAAAATTATAAAGAATATAATTACTAAACCAACAGTGAAAATATAATGAAATAATGAAAAATATTATGTCCAAAATTAGTCAGAGAGAAGAGGTGGAGAGGAACAAAGAAAAAGATATGACAAATAAGAAACAATTAGTAATGTATACCATGACAGAATTATCAATAAATACTTTAAATGTAAATGACTAAACACTCTCACTTGAAATATAGAGAATAACAGATTGGATAAGAATAAAAGCAAGACTAAACTATATGCAGTCTTCAAGAGATGTACTTTAAATATAGAGTATTAAAGGATGAAAAATGAAGTAATGTGAAAACTTTAATGAGAGACACTGAGAGTGTCTATTAATATAAGAGAAAGTACATTTTAGAGAAATAAATATTACCAGGGATGCAGAGGATATCACATAATGACAGAAGCTTCTCAGACAGTAAAGAATCTGCCTGCAATGCAGGGAACCTAGGTTCGATTCCTGGGTCAGGAAGATCCCCTGGAGAAGAGAATGGTTACCCACTCCAGTATTCTTGCCTAAAGAATCCCATGGACAGAGGAGCCTGGTGGGCTACAATTCATGGAGCCACAAAGAGTTGGATGCAACTGAGCAACTAACACTTTAACTTTCAGTTCTGCAAGAAGACATGTATAATTCCTAAATGTATATGCATTTAAAAACAGAGGTTCAAAATGCACCCAAGAAACCCCCCAGAATTTAAAGAAGAAATTCACAATTATGGCTGGAGACTTTAACACTCCTTTTAATAACTTACAGAACAAAGAAATAGAAAATCATTAGGGACAGAGAAGACTGGGGAGACATTATCAATCAATTTGACATAATAGATGCTTAAAGAATATTCCATCCAACTAAAAGCTGACTTCATGTACCTTATAAGTGTACGTGGAATATTCACCTTAAAAGAACTTATTCTGTGCCAGAAAACAAATCTGAACAATTTTCAAAGAATTGAAATCATGCATGCAACTTATGTTCTGTGATTACAAAAGAATTGGAGACTGATTATAGAAAAGATATTTGGAAAATATCCAAAGGGTTGATAGTGCAAACACAACACAATTTTAACTAGCCCATGCATTGAATTAAAAACAAAATTGCAAGGCAATTTAGAAAAAGTATTTGGAACGCAATGAGATAAAAACACAACATACCAGTATTTGGAGAATGCGGCTAAAGAAGTATCTCGGGGAAATTTATAGCTAAATATTTATATTAGAAAACAATAGATCAGTGTTTGCCAGGGCTCTTGATGAATGTGAAAGAGGACAGTGAAGAAGTTGGCTTAAAACTCACCACTCAAAAAATGAAGATCATGGCATCCAGTCCCATCACTTCATGGCAAATAGATGGAGAAACAATGGAAACAGTGACAGGCTTTATTTTCTTGGGCTCCAAAATCACTGCAGATGGTGACTGCAGCCATGAAGATAAAAGATGCTTTTTCCTTGGAAGAAAAGCTATGACAAACCTAGACAGCATATTAAAAAGCAGAGACACTACTTTGCTGACAAAGGTCCATATAGTCAAAGCTATGGTTTTTCCAGTAGTCATGTATGGATGTGAGAGCTGGACCATAAAGAAGGCTGAGGGATGAAGAACTGATGCTTTTGAACTGTGGTGTTGGAGAAGACTTTTGAGAGTCCCTTGGACTGCAAAGAGATCAAACCAGTCAATCCTAAAGGAAATCAATCCTGAATATTCATTGGAAGGACAGATGCTGAAACTGAATCTCTAATACTTTGTCCCCCTGGTGTGAAGAACTGACTCATTAGAAAAGACCCTGATGCTGGCAAAGATTGAAGGCAGGAGGAGAAGGGGTTGACAGAGGATGAGATGGTTGGATAGCATAACTGACTCAATGGAAATGAGTTTGAGCAAGCTCCAGGAGATGGTGAAGAACAGAAAAGCCTGGAGTGCTGCAGTCCATAGGGCTGCAAAGAGTTGAACATGACTGAGCAACTGAATAAGGAGGGAGAGAGGAATGGGTTGGCAGAGCACAGAGGATTCTTAGTAGAGTGAAAATATTTTGTATTGCATTACAGTGGTGAATGCGCTTCATTGTAAATTTCTCTAAACACAGAAAATATACAAAGAATGTGTCCTAATGTAAACTGTGGACTCTGGATACTAATGATGTCTCAGAGTAGGCCCATCCATTGTAATGAATGTATGGGGGCTTTAATTCAGTTCAGTAACTCAGTCATGTCTGACTCTTTGTGACCCCATGGACTGCAGCATGCCAGGCCTCCCTGTCCATCACCAGCTCCCAGAGTTTGCTAAAACTCATGTCCATTGAATTGGTGATGCCATCCAACTATCTCATCCTCTGTCATCCCCTTCTCCTCCCGCCTTCAATCTTTCCCAGCATCAGGGTATTTTCAAATGAGTCAGCTCTTCGCATCGGGTGGCCAAAGTATAGGAGTTTCAGCTTCAACATCAGACCTTCCAAAGTATAAGTGTCTTTTAATTTCATGGCCGCAGTCACCATCTGCAGCAGTTTTGGAGCCCCAAAAAATAAAGTCTACCACTGTTTCCACTGTTTTCCCATCTCTGCCTTTAGATCCCCTAAAACAAATAACCTAGAGGGAGCTAGTAATCCCTGCCCCAAACTATAGTAAGTACTGCAGCCTAAAACCCAGAGAAATGTTTTGTTTTTTCCCCCACTGAAAAGAGAAAGATGTCTTACTAAGAAGCTTCAACAAACACAAACAGTAAGCAGTTGTGCACAGTAAAACTGAAGAGCTCAGTGCGCAAGAGAGTGGAGACTTACCCTCAAATTTCAGGGTCCATAAGAAAGCAGTAAGGTCAGTGTACTTCATGGGTACTGGCACCTGGCTGCTTACTGGCCTCAAAGTCGCCTGGGGTCTTCTTTGGATCCTGTTTCTGATGCCATGAATTGTCAAAGATTCAGAAATAACAGAAAGAAACCCAATGATTCACTGAAGTAATGATTAGTAAAATTTTATTGTGCACACACCAGAACTGCCCGCCCCCCCCAGAAAAAACAGTTTTAAACTGGGAGCACCCAAACCAAAACATGGAATGAGGCTCCAGGTTATGTTGTTATGAAGTAACTTACATAGGGACAAAGCAGTGACTGTATATTCTTTACATGTATTCTATAGGCTATAACAGAATTTTCAGTGACTACCTCCTATCAACCTTAGGAACAGTTCAAGTTTTGCTTATGATTTCCAGAGGCATAACCAAGATATACCCAGGTCAAATTAGTCTTGAAAAATAAGCTAAATTAAATTTTCTCTATCTGACTGAAGTAGTTTTATCTTATCAGGAAATTTTCAAGGCTGGTCTCTGTTTCGATTTTGACAATTGTGAAACTAAAGTTGTCCTAAAATATAAATACTGTTTTTAAAAAAAAAGAATGAAAGAAGGACACCATTAAAGATACTATAGATCAAAGGGATAATGATGGAGTATTATTAAAATATTTTTCTATAAATTTGATAATGGATGAAATGGAGAAATTCCTTGGAAGGCACAAACTACCAAGATTCATTCAAGAAAACAGGTGTCCCAGATAGTCCTATATCTGTTAAAAACAGCTGATGTTTGGTTAAAGTCTTTTTCACAAGGAATATTTCACTGGTGAACTCTGTCAGACATCTAAGGAACAAATAATACCAAGTCTACATAAGTTCTTCCGGAAAAGAAGACAGTAGGGAATCCACACACGTTTTATGAGTCCAGCAGTAATAATAAAACCAAAGACATTGTAAGTAATGAAAATCACCATTTCACTAACAAATATAGGCAAGAAAAAAAATCTTAATGAAATAAAAGTGAAACAAATCTGGTAATATATAAAAACAATAATACATGATCAAGTATGCTGTATCCTAGAATTGCAAGATTAACAGTTGAAAAATGAAACACTGTCAAAGCACTATACTAAGTAATTCAAAAAGAAAAAAAATAATAAGCATGCAATTTTCTAAATAGACACAGAAACAATTCTGTACCCATTCATGATCAAAGTTTTTATAAAATGAGGACCAGAAGAAGCTACTTGCAAAATACTTGGTTCACTGTACTACATTGTGTATGTTTAGTATGGGAGTTGATTAATGTCTAAAGGGGCAACAGCATGTGTAAATGAGGGGTTCGTTCCTTGTGGTTCCTTTTTTCCTGGGATCTTGATCCTCAAGTTCTGGCTTATAGTCTAATTTTTGAAACTTCAGCCCAGTGTAACACTCTCAACCTTCACCTTCGGGTCACTGCTTTCTGCCTGGCTTCTGTGAAACTAGTGGCATATTGGAAAATCTAAGAATGGAAGCAAGTATGTGTGTGTGTACTCAATTGTGTCCAATTCTTTGAAACCCCATGGACTGTAACCTACCAGGCTCTGCTGTCCATGGAGTTTCCAGGCAAGAATACTGGTAAGTATAGTGGAGGCAGGGCTTCCTGGGTGGTGCTAGTGGTAAAGTACCCGCCTGCTAATGCAAGAGACGTGAGACACAGGTTTGATCACTGGGTCGGGAAGATCCCCTGGAAGAGACATGGCAAACCACTCTAGTATTCTTGCCTAGAGAATCCCAAGGACAAAGGAGTCTGGTGGACTATGATCCATAGGGTCACAAAGAGTTGGACATGACTGAATAGTAAGCCCCTTTGCAGGTGTTTTTGAATGAGAATAGGCTTCAGCTCGAGTATAAGCTTTTGGGGGCGGCTTCCAAGGTGGCTCAGTAGTAAAGAATCTGCCTGCCAATGCAGGAGACATGGGAGCTGAGGCTTCAATCCCTGGGTAGGGAAGAGCCCCTGGAGGAGGAAATGACAACCCACTCTAGTATTTGAAGAGAGAGGGGAAAGGTAATGAGTGTAGCTATCTGTTAGAGGAATGCATTGTCAAATTACTCACCATAAAAGGTGCCAATTTAAATATTTGTTTTTGAGGTAAATATATTTAAAAAGAGGAGAAGGCAATGGCACCCCACTCCAGTACTCTTGCCTGGAAAATCTCATGGACGGAGGAGCCTGGTAGGCTGCAGTCCATGGGGTCGCTGAGAGTTGGACACGACTCAGTGACTTCACTTTCAATTTTCACTTTCATGCATTGGAGAAGGAAATGGCAACCCACTCCAGTGTTCTTGCCTGGAGAATCCCAGGGATGGCGGAGCGTGGTGGGCTACCATCTATGGGGTCACACGGAGTTGGACACGGCTGAAGCGACTTAGCAGCAGCAGCAGCAGAAGTAACTTAGCATGCACACACATAGTGGAGTCAAGTATAGTGAAGGCAACTCACCTTAGAGCACTTTCAACCTTTCCAGAATTTTATCCCCTCAAGACCTTACTACCTTCTTTGCTCTATTATACTTCCAAGCAGTTGTTTTCTCTATTTTGTTCAGCTTTAATAGGAGGCCTTACAAATAGCTGTGAAAAGAAGGGAAGTGAAAAACAAAGGAGAAAAGGAAAGATATACCCTTTGAATGAAGAGTTCCAAAGACTAGCAAGGAGAGATAAGAAAGCCTTCCTCAGCGATCAATGCAAAGGAAAACAATAGAATGGAAAAGACTAGAGGTCTCTTCAAGAAAATTAGAATACCAAGGGACATTTCATGCAAGATTCGCTCAATAAAGGACAGAAATGGTAGGGACCTAACCGAAGCAGAAGATATTAAGAAGAGGTGGCAAGAACACACAGAACTGTACAAAAAAGATCTTCACGACCAAGATAATCACAATGGTGTGATCACTCACCTAGAGCCAGACATCCTGGAATGTGAAGTCAAGTGGGCCTTAAGAAGCATCACTATGAACAAAGCTAGTGGAGGTGATGGAATTCCAGTTAAGCTATTTCAAATTGTAATAGATGATGCTGTGAAAGTGCTGCACTCCATATGCCAGCAAATTTGGAAAACTCAGCAGTGGCCACAGGACTCGAAAAGGTCAGTTTTCATTCCAATCCCAAAGAAAGCCAATGCCAAAGAATGCTCAAACTACTGCACAATTGCACTCATCTCACATGCTAGGAAAGTAATGCTCAAAATTCTCCAAGCCAGGCTTCAGCAGTATGTAAACTGTGAACTTCCAGACGTTCAAGCTGGTTTTAGGAAAGGCAGAGGAACCAGAGATCAAATTGCCAACATCCACTGGATCATGGAAAAAGCAAGAGAGTTCCAGAAAAACATCTATTTCTGCTTTATTGACTATGCCAAAGCCTTTGACTGTGTGGATCACAATAAACTGTGGAAAATTCTGATAGAGATGAAAATACCAGACCACCTGACCTGCCTCTTGAGAAACCTGTATGCAGGTCAGGAAGCAACAGTTAGAACTGGACATGGAACAACAGACTGGTTCCAAATAAGAAAAGAAGTACATCAAGGCTGTATACTGTCACCCTGCCTATTTAACTTATACGCAGACTACATCATGAGAAACACTGGGCTGGAGAAAGCACAAGCTGGAATCAGTATTGCTGGGAGCAATATCAGTAACCTCAGATATGCAGATGACACTAGCCTTATGGCAGAAAGTGAAGAAGAACTAAAGAACCTCTTAATGAGAGCGAAAGAGCAGAGTGAAAAGTTGGCTTAAACTTAAAAGTTGGCTCAGCATTCAGAAAACGAAGATCATGGCATCTGGTCCTATTACTTCATGGGAAATAGATGGGGAAACAGTGGAAATAGTGGCTGACTTTATTTTTCTGGGCTCCAAAATCACTGCAGATGGAGACTGCAGCCATGAAATTAAAAGATGCTTACTCCTTGGAAGGAAAATTATGACCAACCTAGATAACATATTAAAAAGCAGAGACATTACTTTGCCATCAAAGGTCCGTCTAGTCAAGGCTATGGTTTTTCCATTGGTCATGTATGGATGTGAGAGTTGGACTGTAAGAAAACTGAGCAAAGAAGAATTGATGCTTTTGAACTGTGGTATTGGAGAAGACTCTTAAGGGTCCCTTGGACTGCAAGGAGATCCAGCCAGTCCATTCTGAAGGAAGTCAGCCCTGGGATTTCTTTGGAAGGAATGATATTGAAGCTGAAACTCCAATACTTTGGCCATGTGATGGAAAGAGCTGACTCATTTGAACAGACCCTGATTCTGGGAAAGACTGACGGTGTGAGGAGTAGGGGACAACAGAGGATGAGATGGTTGGATGGCATCACCAACCTGATGGACATGGGTTTGAGTGGACTCCACGAGTTGGTGACGGACAAGGAGGCCTGGCATGTTGCGGTTCATGGGGTCGCAAAGCGTCAGACATAACTGAGCAACTGAACTGAACTGAATATTGGTTTTGATTAGAAGCTTAGTTACTGCATCACAGAGCAAGAAGTCTCTGCTTAATTTAATCTCTTTTAACTTTCAACATAATCGGCATGCTTATTATATATTCTGTGTAATAACTTCAATATTTGAACTTTTATAAGTCTGCTTGTCAGGTCTTTTGTGCCCACTGGATTTTTATCATGGAGTCCACCTAGCCTACTCATTTAATAGTATCACCCCACTCCGGTACTCTTGCCTGGAGAATCCCATGGATGGGGGAGCCTGGTGGGCTGCAGTCCATGGGGTCGCTGAGAGTTGGACACAACTCAATGACTTCACTTTCACTTTTCACTTTCATGCATTGGAGAAGGAAATGGCAACCCATTCCAGTGTTCTTGCCTGGAGAATCCCAGGGACAGTAAAGTCTGGTGGGCTGCCGTCCGTGGGGTCGCACAAAGTTGGACACGACTGAAGCGACTTAGCAGCAGCAGCAGCAGCAGCTATAAATTTACCTTCTTTTGAGAACTAGACTGAACGTTAGTCTCTCCAGGAATGATTTTCATTTAGTTTTACTACCCCTCTGGATTGCTACTACTGTAGGGATTTTTGAGATTAAAACCTCATTATTTCAAACCAGTAAAATAACATAAATTTGCTATGTAAATCTACATGAGAATATACCTACAGTTGAAAGTTTTACTCCCTAAATCATGGATTGAGAAAAGAGATTTTTCTCTGGTTTCCTGGGAAGAAAGGCAGATTCATTTCTAGATGCCCTTATACCAAGGTTTACCCTTTGGAAGGTCTAGCCTAATACCATAGCAGGCAGAACCATCTATGAGAGTTCCTACCTGAAACTGGTTTCAGGCTTTGTCTTGTGTCTTCTGTGAGGCCATTAAAGCTCAATATCAAGTTCATTCAGATTTTGAAAATGTCTTCAGGATGGAACTAAAATTCAGACTTTGGCTAATCCCCCTAGGTTTCTGGTTTTACTGAGTTTTTGACTTCTGATATTCCGTTTCTAACAACCAGCTCTTTACAATATTTTTTAAAATTGACTTTAAAATATTTTATCCATTCTGTTTAGTTACTCTCAGGGAGAAAGTTGCTAAGATTCTGTAGACTCCCCAACTCTAAGAAATAGATGTCTATATTCACTTTTACATCTATCATTTTAGTTGATTCTTATGACTACCTGTTGGAGAAGGCAATGGCACCCCACTCCAGTACTCTTGCCTGGAAGATCCCATGGAAGGAGGAGCCTGGTAGGCTGCAGTCCATGGGGTCGCTGAGGGTCAGACATGACTGAGCGACTTCACTTTCACTTTTCACTTTCATGCATTGGAGAAAGAGATCCAGTGTTCTTGCCTGGAGAATCCCTGGACGGGGAGCCTGGTGGGCTGCTGTCTATGGAGTCGCACAGAGTCGGACATGACTGAAGTGACTTAGCAGCAGCATGACTATCTGTGAAATAGATATTATTATTGATATCACTCCACCAGGGATAGTGTTACTCAAGGGAATAGAGTAACTTGCCCCTAATCCAGTTGAGCTTTGCTTCGCACCACATTTTCTGATACTAAACCCCATTTTTTTTTCATAATATTTTATTGGCCATCATTCCACCTGTGGAGAATAAATAGTTTGGCCTCCAAAATTTGCATCAGTTCAAAAGTTGGAAGAAGAACACACACACACACACACAGACACACACACACACACACACATTCTATTCTGAGTCCCACTTCTGTATAGCTCTAAAATCCCTTATGATTTTTCAAACAAACCCAGTTTAGAAAGGATATAGCTATCATCATTTTTGCAGTTAACTGGCATCACCAGACATTCTCCATCAAAAGAACATCTCTGAATAGCAGCTGCCTCCCAGAGAAAATTAATCATAATACTAGGAGTTAGAAAAATCCAACACAGATTTCGGGAATATTGCATTTTTTTTAACCTAAACTTCACATTCTTCCTGCAGTGTTTCATTACAAAATATAAGTGTCACACAAAAACATCACAGCTTTACTTCTCACTGTATGTATTTTAATAAAAAATCTTTGATCCATGATATAGGCCCTGCAGGCAAAAACTTCTTTTGTATTAAGAAATACCCTCACTATGAGTTTCACTCATGTTGGTAAAAATATTTCCAGCAAAATCAAGGGGAAAATAGCATACTTAAGCAAAACAAGGAGATGATGTGAGAATTAGCAAACAGTTTTCTCTAAATTAAATCTTCTTTCATTTTCGTTCTCTCAAGTTTATAGAAATACATAGTTTGGGGCTACATTTGTTTTTTTATGTTAATCATTGTTGTCAGGTCTTACCATCAAGTCTTCCATCTTTTCTTTGTGTCTTCCATCTTAGCTCTTTCAGAGATTGAACAGTCCTTTTGGGAAACCTATATTCTAGACTTAGCTGCAAAGAAATAAATTGCTGGCTTTCAAAATTCTTGCAATTTGGTTCTTGCAAATGCCAGTTGATGTTTTCTGCTTTGTTACTGAATTTCACTTCTACATTTTCTTTGCAGATATCTGAATGTGTACTTGGCCTAATTGGTTTTTTCAGATGCTCTAGTTTTTTTATTGAGGGTCAGAACACTAAGAAATTTATATACTAAGAAATATATTATGAAATAAAAAGTATTTTATTAGCCATCTGGCTTTATCACATTTATGTGGGGCTTGGGATTCTCATATAAATAGGCAGCAAATGTCATATACTGAGACCTAAAGCTACTAATGGTTCCCTAAAGCTAGAGAAAACAACAAAATACTTTCTGTACAGCCAGTGCACAGAAAACCACAGATAAGTTATTGTTGTTTTTCCTAACCTTATTTTCCCCAGCCTTATTAAGATACAATTGACAAATTAAAATGGTATATATTTAAGATATACAAATTGATGTCTTGATATATATACATATTTTGAAGTAATTACCACAAGCAAGCTACTTAATATATCCATCACCTCATATAATTATCATTTTCCCTTTTTTTGTGGTGAGAACACTTAGGATCTACCATCTTAGTAAATTTCAAATACACAATACAGTATTATGAAGTATAATGACTTTGCTTGCCTAACAGTTTTTAAGGCTGCAGGGATAGGGAGCAATTAACAGACTTTCCCAGATACACATAGCTCTAAAAGAATCCAGGCCTCCTTCATTGTGGCAGACTATGACTTTATGGCAGCATGCACACTGAGTGTAATTGTGTCTGCATAGCTTTATGATAGGTTAGAGGGGGAAAAAAGAACACATTCATTTTTTAAAGAGACTGCCCCCTCCCTTGCCTCTGTTGTCTTCTTCTCTTTGTTCTCAATCCAATTGCTCTGATCCTGCAGTTCCATCATCAGACCACCTCATTATTTAGTCAGTTTCAGTATCAAACAAATCTTGTGACTGATGTCTTTCTCATCTTTTGACCTATTTTTAATAATTGGTCCTTTTTCTTAAAAATATAGTGTTACAAAAAGTATATGGGTTTTGAATAGCTGGGTTCAATCTCAGGTCTGCTACCTTTACAAATGTGACCTTAAACAAGTTATTTAATTTTGGGTGGGGTGAGGTGTCTTAATTCTCCTTTTTTTTATTCTACAAAATGGAGCTTATCATTTATACTCTGGAGGATGTTTCTGATAACTGAATAAAGTAACATATATTAAAATGGGGCATAAAAGACACTCAACAATATTGGTTCCTTTTTCACTGAGAGTCTTGACATAGACAGATGATTCATTCAGAAGTTAATTAAAGATAAGTTAATTACAACACTTTATACAGAGGTGTGAGCAGGGTTAAAGGATGAATAGCAGATGGTGAATCACCCAGGAACTAACAGCAAGTGGAAGTTGTTACCACCCTAGACCTGAAAGGATAGAGGAACCCATGTTCCTCTATCAGCTGAGACATAGTGGCATCAGTGTGTGGGAGGCTGCTTGACATGTTCTGTGGCTTTCAGCAGGAGAAAGCAGCCGCCGCCAAAATCCCCCTGCCTGAGTAGAGGGAGGGAATAAGTGGAGGCAGAAATAATATATATTAATCTTTCTATTTTCAAGTCCTCTGATGTTCTGCTGAGATCTTTTGTTGACTGATCCCATTTGGAAAATAGAGGTCAAGAAAGCCCAAATAATGCTGTCCACAGCCATCATCTTCCTGGGAAACAGTAGACATAGAAGGGTAAATAATAAATCCAAAAGAGCAAATGGAGAATTATCAACACAGTTGCATTTCTTTACCTTCCACTTCTCTTGCTCCAAAGTTCTATTTATCTACATTGATCACTCTTCTCCCTATTAGCTGTCAATAGACTGAGGCCTTTCAAGGCAAGGATAGTATTTATTCATGACTCTAGCACTTTCTAAAGGATGCACCATTAAACAGCCTGTGTGTTGAAAATGCAACCTACTCTATACCTCTTTTGGAAAAGCATGTTAGCAAGTATAAATGCTCTCACAGTTCCATAGAAAATGATAGTAATAATAAATATTTGCTCACAAAATTATTTTTCAAAGAATGCCACTAATGTGAAAGCACAACTTCCAGGAAATGCAGTTTTGAAAATTATTGCATCCCTAATGCCTCATTAGGATACAGAACATACTGTATACTCAGTAAGCATTTAGTAAATGCATAAATAGCAGGGTTCCTCTATGATTGGGTTCTGAATTGGTTTTTCAGAGGAAGTTTTTGCCTTCTTTTCTCTATCCTCCCTCCAGAAACTGCAATCTTGTCTCCTAGTAAGAGTCTGATTGACTAGAGTTCTACATCTTTTCTCAAGGTATCTATAGGACTAGCTGCCTGGGGTTGATCTAGTTGTATTATGAATGAAAAATGAACATCATCATCATCAAAATCTTCACCTTTACTTTTTATCCCAAATATAATTCATCTTACTGTGTTTGGGGAGATCTTATTACTCTTGAAAGAAATGGCAGGACTGCTGTAGGCATCTGGATCTGGACTCACAAGATGCCACCTTCCAGACACCTGCCTTAGCCTCCTCCTGTACTCTGTCCCCGAATGTGTTCCTTTGACATTGATCCAGCTCTACTGGATGGGACTTCTCTAGTTTGAACCCTTCCCAGTGAATGTTGGCCATCATTTTCCTTTCCATACACAGACTCCAGAGCATGGACCGTCATCTGACTTATTCATCTTCTAGATGCAAAAAAATCCACAAAAATGGATGCAATAAAATTTCTGTAGAAACTTCTTTGAGGTGCTATCAGGCCCTCTCCCTATCATCATGGAACCTATTTGTCTTTAAATAACATTAACCTTGAAATTAAACCAAAATTGGCACAGGAAAGCTAAATATAGTGAGTAAAAAGAGGAGAGACAGAGGATTCTTGAGCAGATTACTTCTGTTTTCTAAAGAGGATTTCTGATCTTAGAGAGCAGAAGAGCCAGAAAGAATAGATGCCAAGAGAAGAAAGACAACTTCTATGAAGAGATAAACCCCTTAGTAAATACCCAAGTTCAGATCTTTTCCCTCCTCTCTTCCTGGTATGGTGATATTGGGAACAGACTGGCAGAAGAAGAGGATCCATCATTATAGAGAAATGTATGCACTCTTGATATTTAGAACAGCAGAGACAATGATCTGAGGGCAGCAGAGACTCCAACCATAATGAACAAAGGGTCTAGGGCTCCATTCCCATAAATTCTCTGGATGGCAAGACTGCTTTCTGCCTCTTAGAAAGGCTAATCATGTATTTGCATATAAAATTTAGGGTTGTTCCCCTCTGGTCATAGAAACATGTCAACATATGCTGCTAAGTCATGGAGCATATGTCAAAGAATGCATAACTCATGCTTCTTCTGGTTATCAGCTGAAAGGGAATCACTGGCTTAGAAATTTAGTTTCTATTATTCTACCAGTGAGGGTTTGATCTGGGAAACAGAACCATTAGCATTTGCATGGAAAAAGGAGTCTGTGTAAAGATTAGACAGTACACAATGTGGAAGGTGATAGAGAAGTCTTGAAAGCTCTTGTTGAATCTGGCATTGGACCTGAAGTTTCTGTCAATCAGCATGGTTGGGAGTGGAGAAAAATCACCTAAGCATGATGCAAAGGAAGGTGACAACAAACTGGAAATCAGGTGGACAGAATAAAACCCATGTCTGTATCGAATCTCAATGATGTGCTGTTTTGCCAAATAAGCTGGTACCCTTCTCTACTAACCTGCACATGTGCAAAGCCTAGGACTTAGAGAAGCTGAATGTGGTGAGAAAAAGCCTGGAAGAGCTCCAAGCCAGACTGCATTTCCTCTTCAGTCAGACAAAATAGCAGGTCAGTGACAATATGTACCTATTATGCTATCCTAACCTTCAGAACACAACTGCTAATTTTCTTCCTCATCCCAAATCTTGCACAGATTTCTCCTATGACCCATCTTAATCCAGAACTGTATAAGGAAAGGAATTCCGGAAATCATTGTCCTAACTTAGAGCAGTTGACGTGATATAAAACCACAGCAAGTATGCTCATGTTAGAAATTTAGAAAATTGGAAAGGTATCTGAATAGATTTTAGGTATAATATCTATATCAGCCATGGAATTCAGAGAGTGGGTTAGAACACAAAGAACTTCATAGGTGTTGAGGTGAGATGGCCATATGTCTACTTATTCTGAAGCTGTTCGTGGGTGACATATTGTGCCTCTATTCCCTCTGTAAAACCAAGGATTTCACTTAACTGCAGTCTGTCCTTGCTTGAAAGTCATTNCATGGGTGACATATTGTGCCTCTATTCCCTCTGTAAAACCAAGGATTTCACTTAACTGCAGTCTGTCCTTGCTTGAAAGTCATTTTGTATTTTTTTACTCAGCAATTAAATAGATTTCTTTATTAATGATGATAAAACTTCTTGCTCTTCTCCTGCCTTGATATTTGGTTTATTTCCAAAATACTTTTCATAAGGTTTTAAGGAGCTTTGATAAGAAAGGCATATGGAAATTAACCAAAAAAAAAAAAAATTCTCACAGCTGAAGATTAAACTGTGAGTGCAAATTATCAATCTAAAAATCAGGTGTTTTATTGCATGTAAATTTTTTTTAAAGTTTATTTATACTTTATTCATGGTGTGAGTAGTTGCATTATGAATGATCAATGAATATTATCATTAAAACANAGGACAGAAATGGTATGGACCTAAGAGAAGCAGAAGATATTAAGAAGAGGTGGCAAGAATACACAGAAGAACTATACAAAAAAGATCTTCACGACCAAGATAATCACAATGGTGTGATCACTCACCTAGAGCCAGACATCCTGGAATGTGAAGTCAAGTGGGCCTTAGAAAGCATCACTACGAACAAAGCTAGTGGAGGTGATGAAATTCTAGTTGAGCTCTTTCAAATCCTGAAAGATGATGCTGTGAAAGTGCTGCACTCAATAAGCCAGCAAATTTGGAAAACTCAGCAGTGGCCACAGGACTGGAAAAGGTCAGTTTTCATTCCAATCCCAAAGAAAGCCAATGCCAAAGAATGCTCAAACTATTGCACAATTGCACTCATCTCACATGCTAGTAAAGTAATGCTCAAAATTCTGCAGGCCAGGCTTCAGCAACATGTGAACTGTGAACTTCCAGACGTTCAAGCTGGTTTTAGAAAAGGCAGAGGAACCAGAGATCAAATTGCCAACATCCGCTGGACCATGGAAAAAGCAAGAGAGTTCCAGAAAAACATCTATTTCTGCTCAGTTCTTAATGAAATACAAAAGCCCCGTTTTAATGTTAGGGTTGTGGTTCAAACTGAAAAAAAAAATTATATAGTCAATGTTAAGGTGACTGACAGTAATCTACTTTTAAACCTTGAAATGGTATTCTAGAACAGATCATAGAGGGTCCACACATCATTTCTACCCCTTCTCTTCATGAACCACAGAGAATGTGGTTTTCGAAATCTAGTTGGCTGACTTTCATGGGAATAAACATGATCCTCAGTCATGTTGATAACTCATTTTAGTTCATCTGGCCCAATCTAAAATAGATAAGCATTTGTAATTAAGGACAAATAAAATAAAATTTTGCTATAAATATTTACCAATATTTTACATCAGAATTTAATCTTCAATCAGATTTGCACAAACCAAGACACTTAAGGCAAACCTTTAATTTAACTATAGTATCTCTTGGATAATTCTAAGAACATATACACACAGAGAGAGAGAAAGATAAGTATTCACTGGAATGGCAAATATATGTGGTTATATCTAAAAATGTACAATTAAAAATATTTTCCAACGGATTAAGATTTTATCTCTAATTATCCAACTTTTGAAAAGTCATCTGGCTTTCATATCATCCAATTCTTAAAAAAGTGCTGCCAAGATCAAATGCCCTTGTTAAGACAACAAAGATAGTTACTGAGGGAGATTCTGGGAAATACTGCTAAGTGGGCGTACTTTATGTTTCCTCTCTTCTTCATGCATTCACATTACATCGCAGTAAGAACTGCTGGTGTAGGACAGAATTCATAAAATCTCAATGGACTTACCACTAGGTTCTGAGTTCACACATCCATTCTACTCAAGAGCATATGGCAACTTCCTGGGCACCTTTTATCGCCATCAGTTCAATTCATTCTCTCAGTCGTGTCTGGCTCCTTGCGACCCCATGAGCCACAGCACACCAGGCCTCCCTGTCCATCACCAACTCCTGGAGTTTACCCAAACTCATGTCTATAGAGTCGGTGATGCCATCCAGCCATCTCATCTCCTGTGGTCCCCTTCTCCTCCTGCCCCCAATCCCTCATTGGTCTTTCCCAATGAGTCAACTCTTCGCATGAGGTGGCCAAAGTACGGGAGTTTCAGCTTCAGCATCATTCCTTCCAATGAACACCCAGGACTGATCTCCTTTAGGATGGACTGGTTGGATCTCCTTGCAGTCCAAGGGACTCTCAAGAGTCTTCTCCAACACCACAGTTCAAAAGCATCAATTCTTCGGTGCTCAGCTTTCTTCACAGTCCAACTTTCACATTCATACATGACCACTGGAAAAACCATAGCCTTGACTAGACGGACCTTTGCTGGCAAAGTAATGTCTCTGCTTTTGAATATGCTATCTAGGTTGGTCATAACTTTCCTTCCAAGGAGTAAGTGACTTTTAATTTCATGGGTGCAATCACCACCTGCAGTGATTCTGTCAAATTTAGTATGGGGTTTTGCTTTCATTGGGCTTCCCTGGTGGCTCAGACATAACAGATCTGCCTGCCATGCGGGAGACCTGGGTTCAACTCCTGGGTTGTGAAGATCCCCTGGAGAAGGGAATATTCTGGCCTATACAATTCCATCAAATGTATAGTTAATGGGGTTGCAAAGAGTCAGACACAACTAAGCGACTTTTACTTTTTTGCTTTCATTTTGCAGATAGCACTAGAAAATGTTGAGCATGGTAGCATTTGAATCCATAAATTATATATCTTGTCCATCATTTCAGTAGCATCACTCTTCCAACTCTAGGGGATGTATCTAAGTAAACTGGTTATTTATTTATGTATTTGGCAATTTTTCACATGTATATGTTGTCCAAAAATCTGAAAAAGCCCCTGTGAGAAAATACTGATAGAATCCCTAATTCCCCTGACCTATTTGCTTCAAAGAATAAATTAGGTGTGGGAACCTAACAACTTCAGTGAAGTCAGTAATAATGAAACCACTTAGTTTTCCTGATAATCTTTCTTCATCTCTAAAGTGCCTTGTACACCACAATCATCAGCCTTCCTTCGCCTTAAATACATTTTATTATTGGCTTAGAATTACTTTTATAAAAATACTTATCAAATTACTGTTTCACCCTTAGGAAATTCTAATTTCCTTATTTTAATATGTTGAGAGAAATTCCCTTTTTCCCACACCTTAGCTATCATTCCACATTCAAAGACCTCTATTCATTTTAGTTTGATACTTACCCAAATAAGAGTTCTATTTTAGTACTTGCTCTGTCTGAATACTGAGTGCATCTCTTCTGGCTCTGATATCTGGGATACCAATTTAGTTAACACTTTGCAAGTGCTTACTTCAGGCATAAAGCTCTGTTTTAACTTGACCTTCTGGAATTCCACGGATTATGTACTACGGCAGCTATTTCTCTTCATTATTATTATTATTCTTGTTTTTACTGCTAAGACTACATTTTACTATTCTTAAACTGAAGAATTATAAGGGAAAATGTTCTTATCAAGTACTGCTACTGCTAAGTCACTTCAGTCGTGTCTGACTCTGTGTGACCCCATAGATGGCAGCCCACCAGGCTCCCCTATCCCTGGGATTCTCCAGGCAAGAACACTGGAGGGGGTTGCCATCTCCTTCTCCAATGCATCAAAGTGAAAAGTGAAAGTGAAGTCGCTCAGTCATGTCTGACCCTCAGCGACCCCATGGACTGCAGCCTTCCAGGCTCCTCCGTCCATGGGATTTTCCAGGCAAGAGTATTGGAGTGGGATGCCATTGCCTAAAATATCACAAATCCTGATGCTTCTAAAACCTTCTTTCTTACAGAAATCTCATCTGTACTAAAGGGTTTTCTCTAGTTTACATTGTCAACATCAAGCACAGTGGCATAATCTTCTCCATCCTTAACATCTTCCTCTCTATTCTTAGGGTTCAAAGTAAACTTTGTAAACCACTGGGGATTAGTTCCCTGACTTTGCCCTGCAGTGGATATCACTTGTCCTTGATTGCTACCTTTGCCATTTCCCCCACAGGGGAAAGGACTTCTCTGGTAGCTCAGTTAGTAAAGAATCCACCTGCAATTCAGGAGAGCCCGGTTTGATTCCTGGGTCAATAAGATCCACTGGAGAAGGGATAGGCTACTCACTCCAGTATTCTTGGGCTTCCCTTGTGTCTCAGCTGGTAAAGAATCCACCTGCAATGCAGGAGACCTGGGTTTGATCCCTGGATTGGGAAGATCTCCTGGAGAAGGGAAAGGGTACCCACTCCAGTATTCTGGCCTGGAGAATTCCATGGACTGTTTAGTCCACGGGGTTGCAAAGAGTCGGACACAACTGAGTGACTTTCACTTTCCACAGCAGCTCTGCCTCTTTGCCCTGCTCCTGCAATCCTTCACTTTGTCTACTTGGATTTCTTTCGGCTTTTCCAGAATCTGGTTTTAGTCCTGAACATGACTTTTTACCCTCAAAACACAGAGTAGAAACTTCTAACTTCTATATCTAGCTCAGATTTCTGGGATCCACTACCTGAAAACTAATGATATACCAGATAGTCCCAGCTATTCAGAAGGAAATTGCTCCTCTCTTTCCCTCTCTCTGTCTCTCTCCCTCCCATATTTCAAACTATATCATTATCTAACAAGAAGAACACTAGGTAAACATTACTATTCCCTAACTCTAAGAAAACAAAATAGGTGAAGACTGTTTATGGAAGCAGCAATATTACAGATAGAAACCAGCTTAGCATTTCAAATCTTCATTTCCTAATTTGCAACCAAATTTAGGATAAAGAAACTTTCTATCACAGACTGGCAGGCTACAGTCCATGGAGTCTTAAAGAGCTGGACACGACTGAGAGACTAAGCATGCACTTGTGAGAAGAATCCCCTTGTTCCGTGGATGTGGGTAGCTGTGGATGTTACTCACTGCTGTGGGGCGTGTCCCTGTACTGGGGAGAATATTACTATTATGTAATTGCTACTTTTTACCAAAGAACATGAAAAGGGATTAAAGATTAATAATGTTGAACATTTATAGTTGAGGAGTGCTTATAAATGAATGAAATAGATTTAAAACAAATCAAAACATATTATTTTATATATGAGGAGCAGCTTCTTAAATCATACTTTTGCTGATCTCCCAAAGGGACATGCATACTGTCAACTTTATTACAGTAAACTGTACCATTATTTACTGTTTGTAGAATTTCTATACTGCACCTTTCCAGTAATAAGTATCAGTGGACAAGCTACCCCCCTTTCTGGGATTCAGTCGCTGCCTTGTAAAGAGAAGGCTTAGATGTGAAGATAACTGAGGCCCCAGCCAACTCTGACCTTTTAAGATTAATACACCAGCTACTCACTCTGGTCTAGAAACTCTTGTTCAAGCTCTGCAACCTGAGCAGCCAGCAGTCAGAGCAGATTTTCATAGTCAGATCTACCCATTCGTGCACCTTACAATCGGCACTCTTTAAATTACTGACACACTTGATAAGCTGTGTCAATAAATTTTTTGTACGTTTGTGTGAAAACGAAGTGTGGCCCACAGATGTCTCTTTCTCCTGTCACCTCTGGCACCTTCTTGGTCTGATAAACCAAGATCTTGGTCTGATAAAATGTGAATTTCTCTGTGAAACCTTCCTAGCTTTCTCAGAATTAGTTGTCCCTTTATGTCCCTTCATAATATTTTGTTGGTGTTTCTAATATTGGATCTTTCAATGATTCATTGTATTGATTTTTTTTTTTAGTATATCTGTCTTCCTGCTAGACTTTAAACATCTTAAAAAGAGAGTGTTTGATTTTTTCTTAATACTTGTATTTAACACATTGCCTTGGTTTATAGCCAGTACACAAATACTGGTTGGATAATGAATGAGTATTCTTTTTATATTCAATTTAACTTATGCCTTTTAGGAAGAAGCATAGGTCAGAAATAGTCAGAGACACTTTAGGAAGTCTAGAAGTTGGTTTTCCTGCTTAGATACTTAAATTTGCTTATATTCTTTTGCAAGTAACATCAAGAAAAGGTTATTAGATATAATATAGAAGTTTTCATTCTTTACTCTTACCGTAAGACTCACTGAATTGTGCCAAGGTTTACTTTTTCCCAGTTATTTTATATTTTACAGTTTGCAAATTGTCTATATATAATTACTTTCAATTAACTTCCCTCAGCCAATCAACAGACCATAAACTCAGCTTAAGCATTTATGAACAGAGCTTTGTGATAAGAATCTATCCTTACATTAATTGTTAGTTCATTAAAAGTTAGGGCTCAGGAAATGATAGTAGCTATGTTTGATTTCCTCATTTATGGTTGCATTAATATATTTGAGATAAGACTTTTCAATCAGGGAGCCAAGCATCTTAAATGTTTTAAATTATCTTTATCAGAATTCTTAAGATGGCTCTAACAGTAAACACAGTCAGGAAGATACTAAAATTTGTTTAATAACTCAAAGTAACCCTGGGTCCTAAAGGAAAGAATCATGTTCTTTTCTGTCACTTGACCCCAATGTGGGTAACTACACTACTATTTGTGTGTGTATCTACTTGTAGTCCTCTAACTAAAAATATAATCTCAGGCAAGTATGGTTATTTTGAATATATACCTATATCAAGTAGAAGTTGATTGAAAGAAAATAAAATCCCATAGAATAAGAAACATGTGGTCTCTAAGGTCTGAAGCAGAAATTTGACATTTTGAGGGACAGTAACAAGACAAGAAAGAGGTGAAAAAGAGAACTGATAATGTTTGAACTGTACTGATCAGTAAACAGTGCTGCATAAATAGAGTGTGTGAGGGCTTAAAGCTACTGAGTGCCTCAAAAAGAGAGGTTCACAGTTTCTGAATGAAGGATTGGGAAAGTGAAGAGAATAAGACTTTGAGGTGTCACAGGAAAGGAGAGATTATAAGGGAGATCTGAACTCTAATAAAACCAGCTAGATAAGATTTTGATTTCCTTGGGACTGATAATGAATTTGATAAAACTAGGAAGGCTGGTCGGCAAAACCAACTGAAATTAATGAAGGAAATCTGAAGCTCAAAATATAATGACTTGACTTTTGTGGTATAGATATTAGGTTACAGTGTTGTTAGAGAGAAGAAAAACACAAATTCCGCACTAAAAAAAGATGAGCTAGCAAGCCATGAAAGTACATGGAAGAACCTTAAATGAGCATTACTAAGTGAAAGAAGGGCTTCCCTGGTGGCTCAGAGGGTAAAGAATCCGCTAGCCAATGAAGGAGACACAGGAAACATGGGTTCAGTCCCTGGGTCTGGAAGATCCCCTGGAGGAGGGCATGGCAGCCTACTCAAATATGCTTGCCTGGAAAATCCCATGGATAGAGGAGCCTGGTGGACTCCATGGGGTTGCAAAGAGTTGGACATGACTGAGTGACTCGCACACACACACAAGTGACAGAAGTCAGTCTAAGAAGGGTACACAAAATACGATCCCATCATTAGGCAAAGCTACAAACACAATAAAAGATCGGTTGTTGCCAAGGGTGGTGGAGGGAAGAGAGATGAAATAGAACACAGAAGACTTTTATGGCAGTGAAAATACCATGCATACCACTATGACAATGGATATATGTCACTATGCACTTGCTGAAATCCATAGACTATACAATATCAAAAGTGAGCTCAGGTACACAGTGAATTCAGGGTGATTTTCATAGGTCAGGGTAGGTCTGTTCTCAGTAAAAAAAAAAATAAATAAAATAAAAAAAAAAACCTGAAATTGATAGTAAGGGAGGCTATGTATGTGTAGAGACAGGTGAATATATGGGAAATCTCTACCTTCTACTCATTTTTATTGTAAACCTAAAACTGCCCTTTACAAATTTCTTTTAAATTATTTTAAATAAAGTAAAGGAAAAAAAAAAAAGAAAGAAAAGCAGGCGAAGACAAAGCAACCAAAACTAAATTCCCTAGATGTTTCACATTGAAAGATTAGGGAGAACAGGAAAGATTAGCAATGCTTAATGTAAAAATAACAAACCAAACAACAGGCAAAATAGTTATCTGAGGAGGCCATACAAATAGCTGAGAAAAGAAGAGAAGTGAAAGGCAAAGGAGGAAAGGAAAGACATACCCATCTGAATGCAGAGTTCCAAAGAAAAGCAAGGAGAGATAAGAAAACCTTTCTCAGAGATCAATGCAAAGAAATAGAGGAAAACAATAGAATGGGAAAGACTAGAGATCTCTTCAAGAAAATTAGAGATACCAAGGGAACATTTCATGCAAAGATGGGCTCAACAAAGGACAGAAACGGCATGGACCAAATATAGCAAAAGATATTAAGAAGAGGTAGCAATACACAGAAAGTGAAGTGGCTCAGTTGTGTCCAACTCTTTGCCACACCACGGACTGTCGCCTATCATGTTCCTCCATCCATGGGATTTTCAAGCCAAGAGTACTGGAGTGGGTTGCCATTTCCTTCTCCAGAGGATCTTCCTGACCCAGGGATCAAACCCGGGTCTCCCGCATTGTAGGCAGATGCTTTACCATCTGAGCCACCAGGGAAGTACAAAAAAGATCTTTATGACCCAGATAACCACGATGGTGTGATCACTCACCTAGAGCCAGACGTCCTAGTTTGCAAAGTCAAGTGGGCCTTAAGAAGCATCACTACAAACAAAACTGGTAGAGGTGATGAAATTCCAACTGAGCTATTTCAAATCCTAAAAGATGATGCTGTGAAAGTGCTTCACTCAATATGCCAGCAAATTTTGAAAACTCAGCAGTGGCTACAGGACTAGAAAAGATCAGCTTTCATTACAGTCTCAAAGAAGGGCAGTGCCAAACAATGTTCAAACTACCACACAATTGCACTCATTTTACATGCTAGCAAAGTAATACGTACGTGAACCAAGAATTTCCAGATGTACAAGCTGGATTTAGAAAAGTCAGAGCAACCAGAAATCAAATTGCCAACATCCGTTGGATCATAAAAAAAGCAAGTGAATTCCAAAAACAAAAAATATGCTTCATTGACTATGCAAAAGCCTTTGACTGTGTGGATCACAACAAATTGTAGAAAATTCCTCAAATGATGGGAATACCAGACCAACTTACCAGCCGCCTGAGAAACCTCTATGCAGGTCAAGAAGCAACAGTTAGAACCATACATGGAAAAGTGGACTGGTTCAAAATTGGAAAAGGAGTATATCAAGGCTGTATATTGTCACCCAGCTTATTTACTTCTATGCAGAGTACTTCATGAGAAATGCTGGGCTGGATGAAGCACAAGCTGGAATCAAGATTGCTGGCAGAAATATCAGTAAACTCAGATATGCAAATGACACCACCCTTATGGCAGAAAGCAAAGATAGGGAGCAGGAGGAGAAGGGGACGACAGAGGATGAGATGGCTGGATGGCATCACTGACTCAATGCACGTGAGTCTGAGTGAATTCCGGGAGTTGGTGATGGACAGGGAGGCCTGGCGTGCTGCAATTCATGGGGTCGCAAAGAGTCAGACACGACCGAGCGACTGAACTGAACTGAACTGAAAGAGAACTAAAGAGCCTTTTGATGAAGGTCAAAGAGGGGAGTGAAAAAGCTGGCTTAAAACTCAACATTCAAAAAATGAAGATCATGGCATCTGGTCCCATCACTTCATGGCAAATAGATGGGGGAACAATGGAAACAGTGACAGGCTTTATTTTCTTGGGCTCCAAAATCACTGTAGATGGTGATTACAGCAATGAAATTAACAGATGCTTATTCCTTGGAAGGAAAGCTATGACAAAACTAGACAGCGTATTAAAAAGCAGAGACATCACTTTGCCAACAAAAGTCCATCTAGTCAAAGCTATCGTTTTTCCAATAGTCACATATGGATGTAAGAGTAGGACCATAAAGAAGGCTGAGGTCTGAAGAACTGATGTTTTTGAACTGTGGTGTGGAGAAGACTTTTAAGAGTCCCTTGGACTGCAAGAAGATACAACCAGTCAATTCTAAAGGAAATCAACCCTGAATATTCATTGGAAGGACTGTTCCTGAAACTGAAGCTGCAGAGTTCTTAGAAAAAACCCTGATGCTGGGAAAGATTGAAGGCACAAGGAGAAGGGGACAGCAGAGGAAGAAATGGTTGGATGGCATCACCGACTCGATGGACAGGAGTTTGTGCAAGCTCCAGATGATGGTGAAGGACACAGAAGCCTGACATGCTGCAGTCCATGGTGTTGCAAAGAGTCATACTGAATGACTGAACAGCAATGAATTCTGAAATTTAGATTGATTCCTAAAAAATGGTAGAATCTCAATAAACATTTCTGAGTAAATTAAGGAAGTGATAAATGAATTATTGCAAAGGAAATATTTCAGGTATGAATGATATGAATTCTCTAGTGCATAGGAAGGTGAAAACTACCTTTATAATATAAAAATTATTACATCTTGATTTATGGGAGTATCTAGGAATGTTTAGAGANTGCTTAGGACCAATCCTTGAAAAATCTACTTGAATTAAAATTTGAAGGAGCTGGTTGCCCTAGTAAAAAAGAATAGAAGAAACAGGAGTTGTGAAAGTAGGGGGAAAACTAGTTGAAGGTTTCAGTCTGGGGCCACTGTGCTGCAGTGTCAGTGCTGTTGGGAGGGTATGCTTTGCAAAAACAAGGAAGTGATAAATGATCTTTGTAGCTGTATTTTTCTCTGAAAATATGGGAGCAGAAGTCTGATTGGTGAGGAATAAATGAAAGCATCATTCTGTTTGTTTGAGATCTACTTCTGAGACACAACTGCTATGTGATAATGAACCATAATATCTGCAACCTAGTTTCTTCATATATAAAATGAAAATAATAAGAGATGCCTCATTGACCTCACAGGGTTACCACAAGGACCGAGTGACCATGGTTGGCAGACCTTCCTAGCATGTGAAACATAACTATGGAAATTTGTATTTGTGGCAGTGATATTTCAAATGAATTCTTTAAAAAGAAAGAAAAAAAAAGGTTTGGATATTCATTTGTAAGCTTTTTTCCTCAGTAATCTAGGCTTACCTGTAATCAAGGCTGAGTCTGTCAAAAGGCTGAGGGAACTCAGGGCAGGCTGCCCCCAAATATGCCAAAGTGGTGTATTGATTATTTTGAATTAAAGTTACTTGAGGAATAGCTGGTAGAAGAACACTCTGACCCTCCTGTGTTCACTTGAAAACAGGAAATAAAGCTCCTATGTGAAGATATCCTCCCTAGATGTGGCGTAGGGAGAGCATCCTTATTCCCAGTGATAGGAAAGCCAAGGCAAAGAAAGCTGTATAAACACACCTTTTATTTCTTCATTAATTAACTACCCCAAACAGAAATTTGTTTATTTTTGTCAAATCTTCACAAATAATTGACTCTTTTTGTAAAAAATATATATATATTAAAAAACCTATTTAAATCACTTGTTTGTCCCATACCTATGGGGCCTCCATAGGTACAAAATTAAATTTGTATGCTTATATTTTTCTCCTATTAAACTATCTTATGTTAATTTGATTATTAGACTTGTGAAAAGAACCTAGAAGGGTAGAGGAAACTTTTTTCTCTCCTCTACAAAGCCGTTAACCATTTCCTCCTTATCTTCTTTTACGATATTAGCCTATGATAGACAGGGAGATACGTATACTACAAGCGTTAGGCAAAGACCACACAATTTTGGGCTCTCACTCTTAAAAATAATCTGTTATGAGATAATCAGGTTAAGAAGCATGTTTCAGCTGGCTCAGCCCTGGGCGGCATTAAATCATCTAACTTGATAGCCAAAATTTACTAAATCCAGTCACATCCCAGTTCCTCCAGTCTTCACATTCCTGAAGCATGCACATATGGATAGAAAGTCAAGGATTCATTAGACTACTTGGAGAATTGAGCAAAACCGCTGACAATAAAGGGAATGACAGTTTCTTTATAGTTAGGTGCAGCTCTGAAAGGTTTGTAGCAAAGTCAGGCAAGGAAACAAGAAACTATTGCTCTGAAAATGGCTTTCTTAAAATTTTTTTTTCCATCTCCTTTGTATAAATAAGTTCAGTGAGGTGATGGGGCTCTGTGGACAACCTTTTTAAGTGCTCTTTTTTTTTCTCTTCCTGCTTTGTGAATAATTGTATAAGTAGGTGACAAAGTTCTCACTAATTTTGTTTTCTTATCCACAAAATAGGTCAATGGTATCTACTTTAAAAATCTGCCTGCAGTGATTAAATGATGTGTATATAGTTACCATGTCTCTCATATTCATTTCAGTTTTGTTCACCCTGTTTATCTTTGCCCCTTCCTTGAGTCTCACAACATTTCAAATAACTAACTACTAATGTAATAACTGAAATAATCTGTGTTCTGTATATAAAAAGCCATAGCATCTTAACAACGCCATTGGATGGCCAGGGTTAGAATGAACACAGTTCTAATTGTAAGACAAAAGAAAAGAACAGGGTAAAGAATGCAAAAATTTTAGCTTCTTTTAGCCATGTCATTTCTGAAAATATATTGGAGTATAATTCCCTGTAATCATAAGGAAACATGTTCCCTGTTCCAGAGATTTCACCAGTAAAAGAAAGAAAGTAGAAATATGAAAATACACAGATTTATAGTTGTGAAACTACAAAACTAAATGCATGGTACATAAATAAGAATAAATGACCATAGGTTTTGTTTATGGGTAAAATGGAATCAGAATATTCGACCCTACCTTTTTCAAGGAATGCACTTAGAAAACCTAGACAAGTACATGGGGGATCATTTTGTGGACTCAGAAAAGGCAATAGAAACAGGAAGGTCAAAGAATACTGAACCAGGGGTAGTGAGTCGACTTTTTTTTCCTCGTCTGGTATCCCCAGCCTACTCTCAGTCTCAAGTCTGCTAGAAACTGAGAAGAGAGCATAGGCATGAACAGAGAGAATCTCCAGAATGTTTTTAGTTCAGGCTCAAAGTGTACGAAACTGTAGGTAACAGTGGTAGCATCTGAGACCCATGTGCACCTGAAACTGAGATGGTGGCAGGGAAACTGTTATTTCCTATCAGAGTAGCTGGGATCACAAAAGAGTGGGGGAAATACATATCCCTTTGTTTCTTTGTCTCTCTGTGTCTTTCTATCTTTTTTGCTTCTGTACCTCAGACAGGGGTTATAGTGGTAGGAGGGCATGAATGAGTGAAATAAACAATACTCCAACTTTCTGCTCTCAGTACCAATAAAAAGGACCAAGAATCACAGAGGACCAGGGAGATAATGAAGTTACTATATGGAGATGTTTATGAATGCCTAGGTTTACCCTCAAAGATGTGTTAGGTAGTTAGGATAGAAAAAAGGAGTCCAGAATGGCGGTGGCTAAAAGACAAGGAAGGGAAAAGCCCCCGAAAATAGAACAAAGGAAGGTCCAAGGACCGGAGGGAGGACCTCAGGTGGAACAAACAGCATTCCTGGCTGCCCAGTTTACATAGGGCAGGCCCAGGGGGAGGAGAAAACATATAAAAAGAGGAGCCAAAGGGCCGGGGCTCTCTCTTCTCTTCACATCTTTGGGTCGGCATGTCCTCATGCCTGGAGGATGTATTTTCTTGTTATTTTCTAAATAAACTGAGCTGTAACACTGATCTGTCCAAGAGCTATAACACGGTCTGAGAGCTGTGACATGCCAAGGGCTTTAATGTCCGTCAATCAAATTTTTGTTGAGATGCGACAGAACTGGGGAAGATTACACTCCTCTTGATGGATGTACATATGATAATCCTACACACCATACTAAAGACCTTGAGAACCAAATCAAAAGGTAGACTGCCACTCAGGTCCCAGACTGGCTATGGGTGATGCACACCAAGGAATGATCCAAATAGAATTGCAAAAGCTTTGAAAATGAAAATGACATTGAAACCACTTCCTACAGAAGACTGCTGGTCAGAACTTGTGACCTAAACCTAACTAGATCTATTGTCTGATAAAACCAAAATATCAACATACATAAAATGATTTAAACAGGAGCCTCATAAGACAACATTCAAATGTCAAAATGCAATACAAAAGTTTAACATGAAGAAATAGGAAAAAAAATCTCAGTTTAAGTGGAGGGAACAAAAGACACCCATGCAGAGATAACACAAATGTTGTATTTATCTAATACATTTTTTTAAAGTAGCTAATAGCCCAAGAAATAAGGGCAAGCACTCTTGAAACAAATGGAAAGATAAAAAATATAAGCAATGAAATAGAAGGCTTAAAGAAGAAACAAAGAAAATTGTAGAAGTAAAAACTACAATTAATTAAAAAAATACTTAAAATGCTCACTAATAGAATGGAAATGACAGAGGAATGAAATGACAGAGAAATTAGTCCTTGAACTTGAAAATATATAAATTCAAAATATATAATCTAAAAACAGAGAGACAATAGATTGAATAAAAATAATAGGCTCAGGGACCAAGGAGGCAATACCAAAATGTCTAACACTGGTGTCGTCAGATTGCCAAATGATGGTTTAAAACTTCCCGAATTTGGTAAAAGACATAAACTTGGCTTCAAGAAGCTCAGTTAGCTTTTAAAACAATAAACCTAAATAAATCCATGCTCAGATACATCATAATCAAGCTATTGAAAATTTAAAAAAATCAGGAAGGTATCCAGAGGAAAATGGCATGTTACTTGTAAGGGAGTGAGAATTTGAATGGCTAAAGTTTCAAATCAGAAAATTTGGAGGCCAAAAGCAAGTTTTACTATATTTTTAAAGCGCTGAACTTTAGAATATGAATTTACACATGTGCTAAAATTCATAAAATTATTTCAAAAGAGAAAGTTTTACTCTATATTAATTTTAAAAGTAAAATTTGAAGTAAGTACTTAAATAAAAAGAAATACTGAAGAAGTATTAATTTTAAAAAATGAAATAATGAGAGTAAAGTAGCTTATCTTTGCTATCTTCTCCTCCAAAAGCTGCCACATTCTATTTCATTGAGTTTTACTTCAAACTCTTCTGGAAGAGGGACCCCATCTTTCAAATCCTTACTCTCCTGCTTTCACTGAGGTCAGGCTCACGTTTAGTCATTGAAGAAACAGAGATAGTGAAAAATTAAGGAAGTGTGCATGGACCACAGTGTCCATAAAGTGTGTTTATTTAAATAATTTAGTTTTTAATTTTTTATTAACATTCTAGTCTGCATTTTAAGAGTCAAATGGTTCTATGAAACTAATTAATTATTCTGACTACTCTCAATTTACAGTTCCCTATAGGCATCCATCTTCCACATTTTTAGCTGATTCTTTTGACACTTAATATAATAAGATTTTATTGCTCCTTTTAAAGTTTTCTTGGTCATAAGAATTATCTCCTAGCTTCTTCAAATGTAATGTGATGGTTTAATCTTTTTTCTTACACATATACACAAATTCAGACACTTTCTGTTTCCCATATTCTCTCAAAATAGACCAAATGTTAAAACATATTCACTGTCTGCATTAGTTTACATTATATGTCAAACAGCTACTAAATGAGCCATGCATATTACTATGGTTATTTTTTTCTCCTTTTTTTCCTTATCTATATATTTTCAATTGTCATAGCTTGTTGAGTCTCTCAGTCATGTCCAACTCTTTGCAACCCCATGGACTGCAGCATGCTAGGCTTCCCTGTCCTTCACCATCTCCCAGAGTTTGCTCAAATTCATGTCCGTTGAATTGAGATGCCATCCAACCAGCTCATCCTCTGTTGCCCCCTTCTCCTCCTGCCCTCAATCTTAGGACATGGCTTAGTTAATTTATTTTTCTATGTATTTGCTATGAATCATACCACAACCTTCAAAGTGACACACCTCCTCTCTGTTGTTTAAACCCATTGGGCTGTCTACCACTTTAATAAAAGTAAATCTTTTTAAGAAGTATTTCCTGCCTCTTCTAACCTGCTTCAGTGTTACCTGGTAGATCTCTAGACCTGCTGAATATTGAATATTAGTCACTATGGCTTTCCTTTTACCATCCTCCAAAGGATTCCCTTTGCCTTTGTCTTCTGTTAGCTACTCCATTTCTTAAATCAAATATTTAAAAATGTGTTCTCTTCATAATACCCTTTGTGTCATATTGATTTTTTTTATGATACTCCTAAGCCAAAAGAAATACCTAACATTATTGTTAATAATTTTAGTCCCAACAAGTTTATACTGGGAGTTTAAGTGGTACTAATAATGTTACTGTATCTTCCTTCATGACCAAATACTCTATGAAGTGAAGTGAAGTCGCTCAGCCATGTCTGACTCTTTGCGACCCCATGGACTCTTCTAGCCTACCAGGCTCCTTCGTCCATGGGATTTTCCAGGCAAGAGTACTGGAGTGGGTTGCCATTTCCTTCTCCAGGGGATCTTCCCAACCCAGGGATTGAACCCAGGCATTCCAGGCAGATGCTTTACCATCTGAGCCACCACATTGCAGGCAAATTCTGTACCAGCTGAGCCACAAGGGAAGCCCAAATACTCTATGGTATCCTGTTATTTTGCAGTATCTTCCAAGGTAAGTTGGTACAGTTTGAAAAATGTGGTACTAGATTCTAAGTCTTTCTCTTTCACAGTTCACTTCTTATCTTTGGTGGTATCTAGAAGCTTCCAGCAAAAGAAAATATCAGGGTTCTTTTTTTTTTTTTTGGTGACATTGGCATTTAAAATTCCCATCTTCTGCCCCAATATTTGATTGATATTTTGTCTCAATATAGATTTGGATATATCATATTATAGGTGCACTTTGGAGCTCAATGTAAGCTTAGGGATGACAGTGATGTTTTCTGTATTTCCAAATACTTGGCAGATAATAGTGAGAGAATCAATAACGATATCCCCATATAGGGCTAAGACAGGTTCACCAATGATATCCCAACATGAATAAGGGATTTATTTTTTTAATGACTTGAAAATATGACCAATTGTTTGGAAAAGTATATCAAGTTATCTGAAACTACAGTGCAAAATAGATTAAAATGCTTATATGTTAGCAAGTAGAAATGAAAAATTGGAGAAAAATTTATAGTTTTGAACTAAATTATACCATTTAATTATAACAATGTCACTCATCTTTTAAATTAATAAGATATTGCTTCTGTTTTTAATGATGTCAATACTGTAGTCAGCTTGGGCTCAGTTGGTAAGCTAGCTTATAACTTGAAAGTCATCCTATATTTATAGTATATTAAATGCATGAACCAATAATTCTGAGGCTGGAATAATGCATCAATCCATAATGAGAACTGCTTTTAATTTAGCCATTGATAAGTAAAAGATAATTCAATATTCATCTTCTAGGAAAGTTATTTTAATAATGATCCAGTTGTCCTTTCTCAATAATAAAGTCAACCACTCAAGCAAACTTGCCATGTTCTAATCTCAGTGAAAATGAGCGTGTCTAAGTCCTTTTAGATCAGCACTAATGAGGCTGGCCTCTGAGACTTTGAGTCCTTCATGAGTCCCATGGACTCATGCTATATTCCATTCCAAGACAAATTTCATGCAGCTGCAAGTAGGAGAATTAAATGGGAGGTCTATAAATGCAAACTTACCATTATTACAATAAGTAATTCAAATCAGCAGCAGTAGCAGCTTTTATAGCAAGGGAAAGAATATTATATGCTCATTCCATTAACTTTTATTCTGTATCTTGAATTCATACATTCTCAAGTTGGGAGTATCCTAAATTTATGGATCTTAACCTCCCTTAACCTCTGACTTATGCATAAAGTTCCTCAGTTTTTAAAACAGCTATTATCTTCAGTCTCCATTATACATAGGAACAGTCTTCACCCCTCTTTTTTTAATATCCTCTTTTCTTCACTCTTCATATGATACTGGTTTTCAGTCTTTCTCAGAGTATGTTAAGTAAAGCTGTACACGGCCCTTTAGAAATGGTCTGACTAGCTGAACAAACAAGGGTATTAACATGCTCACTCCATATGAATTAGTCTACCAACACATCCAAAAGTTGCCTTAACTTTTAATGCAGCCTGGTTCACACTGGGCTTATTATTGATTGAAACGCATACAAGTTTCTCGTGAGTCTTTTTGTGTCATAAGCTACTCAGTTTTCCCTTCTCCCAGTCATTTTGGGAATCCAGGTCCCAGACTCTGTTTATACCTGGACATTTGTATTGACATTAGTACACCAGGCAAATGTTCCTAAAACTTCACTTTCATCCTTTCGCTTCCTGAAGAAACTCCATCATCTTTCTCCATGGTTTCCCATCCAAGTTTTCATGACCATATTTGGCTTGATGAAGCCAGTCTTGAATTCGGCCCTAATAAATCATCAGAAAAAAGTTCCAGCAGAGTCTATCCTCCACATTAGACTTTGGTTTCAGGAAGTGACAAACGGGTTCTTCGGTAAGTCTTTTCCTTCACCATACTTCTGGTTTTCTCATGCTACCAGAAGCATTAATTCCTGACATTTCTATTCCTAATGGTTGCTGACTGATCACTTTTTTATTTCTAATTTATTCTTTGAAAGAAGTTTCTACGATTTCTATTTTTTTGTAGGCTACTTAAATTTCAGCATAGAAAGCATAGATGTTTTACAGCTATAGTTGAGAGGTTCTATTTCAGACTGTAATAAAATGGAGAAGTTTTAAGTCATAGAGCTGAAGTGTTATAGTAAAAGATTTTTACTGATTTTATCACATGCATAATGACATAATCAATCTATGCATGTTTGAAGGAGAGGTAAATACCTAAGCTTTCTAGTGTCAC
>SJYQ01001201.1:129811-147224 GCA_006410935.1 Redunca redunca
AAATAGATGGGGAAACAGTGGAAACAGTGTCAGACTTTATTTTTGGGGGCTCCAAAATCACTGCAGATAGTGATTGCAGCCATGAAATTAAAAGATGCTTACTCCTTGGAAGAAAAGTTATGACCAACCTAGATAGCATATTCAAAAGCAAAGACATTACTTTGCCAACAAAGGTCCGTCTAGTCAAGGCTATAGTTTTTCCTGTGGTCATGTATGGATGTGAGAGTTGGACTGTGAAGAAGGCTGAGCACCGAAGAATTGATGCTTTTGAACTGTGGTGTTGGAGAAGACTCTTGAGAGTCCCTTGGACTGCAAGGAGATCCAACCAGTCCATTCTGAAGGAGATCAGCCTGGGATTTCTCTGGGATTTCTTTGGAAGGAATGATGCTAAAGCTGAAGCTCCAGTACTTTGGCCAACTCATGCGAAGAGCTGACTCATTGGAAAAGACTTTGATGCTGGGAGGGATTGTGGGCAAAAGGGGAAGGGGACAACAGAGGATGAGATGGCTGGATGGCATCACTGACTCGATGGATGTGAGTCTGGGTGAACTCCAGGAGTTGGTGATGGACAGGGAGGCCTGGTGTGCTGTGATTCATGGGGTCGCAAAGAGTCGGACATGACTGAGCAATTGAACTGAACTCAAAGTTCAAATTGTCCCTCAGCATTTACTAACTGAGGAATCTTAAGCAAAGTAATTGAGACTCTCTAAAACTCAACTTTGTCACTTGTACAATGTGAAAAAAAACAATAGAATTTAAATTGCATAATTGAGAGAGTTAAATAAGATAAGGCTTACAGAATTACAAATTTCCACAAGCTATAATTAAAAGAACATAAGTACCAGAAAAACTGTCCATACAGATTAGCACAGGGAATTAAAGACAAGAATGATGATATTCAGTTGCGAAAGTCATGAAGATGAATTATGGGAACATCAAGATTCTAGTGGTTGTTTTTAATCACCAAGGAAGGAAACTCTCTTGAAAGCAAAGTCAAAAGAAAAGAAAGCAGTATCAAGGAGTAGGGCAAGGGAGATTTCTGCAGATTTTATTTGCACAAGTGGCTTCAACCATCCCTGAATCTAGATTAACACACACTGTTAGTAAAAGTCTACTACATATTCCAGTCTTGATTCAGGATTATTTGGAGAGCAGAAGGGCCACGAGAGGGCTCTCCTGTGATTATGTGATGCAGAAGAGACTCATACCAAAGAAAGGTATCAGTGTGATCTTAATCAAAATTAATCTCCTTGATTCTCTCCATTAATCTGATGTAAGTAGACTCTTACTAGGTTTTGACCAGATCTGACTTGTCTTTCGCTTGACTATTGGCACCCCACCATACACATAAATCAACTCTGTTTAGTTAAACACAATGTATGCCTTGCACACCAGCACACATAAGCATCTTTCCTGCCAGGTATAAGGCTTCTGTGGGCAGTATTGTGTTATAAATCAATATTGTTGTCATTACCTCTCAGAAAGAAAATCCTTCCCAATGTCCATATTCATTATATCTATAGAGAGTTTTATTGTTTATTGACAAACTGACATTTGATCATCACTTGAAAGAATTTTGACTGGCAGAGATGGGGGTGTAGGCTGCAGCCAGAAAAAAGAGCAAAACCATCAAGAGGTAAATGTGTAAGAAATCAAAAGACTGTTGCATAGTGGAAGAATAGGTAAGTGGCAAGAGTAGAAAGACTAACTGAGGAAAAGACGAAGAGAGCCCCAGATGGAAAGGTGAGGAGCCTGGAATTCCCTTGCAGAATAAAGGAGAGTCACTCAGAGAGAGTGGCTTTGAGCAATGAAATGCCCTCTGCAGAGGTGTCAGACAGAGTAAAATGGCTTAATGGAGAGAATCAAGGAGGAAGGAACCACACAGAAGGCTCTGACAATAGTTTAAACAGTAAATAAGAAAAGCTTGACCAATAGTCATAATAGTACGAGTCAATAGAAGAGGTGTCTTGGGGGATGGAACTAAAGATCTTGTCACATAATTTGTTATGGATGGTACAGGAAGAATCAGAGGTGACTCCTGGGTTTGGACCAAGGTAGACTTAAAGGAGATCCTGCTGGCATTCACAGGGCAAGGACTTGCAAAGATAGGAAGAAATGGGTAGTTTGGAAGGAGAGAAGGATTAAGAATGATGGTAGCTTAAATGTGGACTTTTTGAGGTTGAGTTATAGGAAGGTTACTCAGGTAGCAGGCAATCGAAAATGAATATCTGGATCAAGAAAGAGAGGTAAGGACCAGATATAGAGAATCTAGAACCATAAGCAAGAAGGTTAGGTTTTAAAAACAAGTGAAGGAAATAAAAGTCAGCAAACTACTGCCTGTGTGCCAAATTTGGCCTGCCAACCTGTTTATTACCACTACAAACTTTTTAGTTTGAAATAGTTGTAGATTCATGTCAAGTTGTAAAAATTAATAATGAGGTCCCATATAACCTTTACTCAATTTCCTACACTAGTACTATAAAATCTTGTAGAACTCTAATCAGAGAATAAGATAGCTGGATGGCATCACTGATGCAATGGACATGAACTTGGGCAAACTTCAGGAGATGGTGAGAGAGGGAGGCCTGGAGTGCTGCAGTCCATGGGGTTGCAAAGTCAGACATGACGGGGTGACTGAACAACAACAATATTATAACCAAGATATTGATAAAATCATAGTCTACCAATCATATTCAGATTTCCTATTTTCCTTGCATTCATTTATATATATATTTATTTTTGTGTGTATAATTCTATGCAATTTTATCACATGTTTAGGTTCATATATTCACTACTTCAGTCAAGATACAGAATAGCTCCATCACTACAAAAGTCTCTTTTGTTGCCATTTTATAACCATATTTACCACCCTTCTTTCCCATCTTAGCTCCAGGCAACATTAATCTATTCTCTAATTCTATAATTTTGTAATTTCAAGAATGTTATATAAATGAAGTTATATAGTATGCAGTTATACAGTTATAACTGTATAACAGTTATACAGTTATACAATCCAATCTTTTTGGATTGACTTTTTTTTCACTCAGCATTAGTCCCTTGAGATTTGTCCAAGTTGTTTATGTTGAAAGTTCCTGTCATCTTACTGGTTAGTATAAATCTACCACAATTTGTTTAACTATTTTCCTGCTGAAGAACATTTGTGTTGTTTTCAGCTTTTGATCAAAATAAATAGAGCTGTTATGAACATTTGTGTACAGATTTTGAGGTGAATGGGTTTCTCTGATGGCTAAGTTGTGAAAAATCCACCTGTAATACAGGAGTCACAGGATACATAGATTGGATCCCTGGGTTGGAAAGATCCCCTGGAGGAGGAATGGCAACCCACTTCAGTACTCTTGTTTGAAAAGTCCTATGGACAGAGGAGCCTGGCAGGCTGCAGTCCAAAGAGTCACAAGTGTCAGACATAACTGAGTAATGAGCACACAAATTTTCATTTCTCTGACACTAGAGCACAATTACTAGGTGATATGGTCCTTGCATGTTTAATTTTAGGAGAAACTATAAAATTGTATTTAGAGTAGCAATGCCATTTTTATCAGTAGTGTATGAATGTTCCTATACCACTTATTTTTGTACATAAAGTTTTATTGGAACACAGCTGCACTTAGTTGTTTACATATATGTCTAGAGTTGCTTTCACACTACAAAGACAAAGTGAATAGTTGTGATAGGTACCATGTGGTTCACAAAGACTTATATACTTACTGTTTGATGCTCTGTAGGAAATAAAGCATTTCTTTAGATATTAGTGTCTGTCTTGCTGGGCAAATACTGGGGCTTAGAACCCAGGTGAGGTGTGGTTAGCCTAGAACAGCAGAGTAAAGTGTTGAGGAACGAAGTCTGAGCTTCAGGCAAAGAGATTCATGGCTACTGAAAGCAAAAGAGACTCTTATGCATGTCCTGAGTTGAATAATTTGCTTTAAGGAATTTCTGAAAAGTATGTTTATATAATTGGGGAAATCCAAGACTAAGTAGGAAAGCTGGATGGAAAATTTTCTGAAGCAATAACCTACAATGGGAAGAAGTCATTGATGAAGTGCTGTGAACAAGGAGGGGATAGGAGATAGTAAAACTTAAGTGAAGACTTAGGGGAATTATCACATTTATTTCATTTATTTAGTTCTAATATCTCAAGTATAAGAAACATATTTATTTACTTTTTTTAGCTTGTTTTTTTATTTTTATTTATTTTTTGACAGTATATATATATTTTAATTGGAGACTAATTACTTTACAATGTTGTATTGGTTTTGCCATACATCAACATGAATCTGCCACAGGTATACACGTGTTCCCCATCCTGAACCCCCCTCCCACCTCCCTCCCCGTATCATCCCTCTGGGTCATCCCAGTGCACCAGCCCCAAGCATCCTGTATCCTGCATGGAACCTGAACTGGCAATTTGTTTCTTACATGATATTATACATGTTTCAATGCCATTCTCCCAAATCATCCCACCCTCGCCTTCTCCCATAGAGTTCAAAAGACTGTTCTATACATCTGTGTCTCTTTTGCTGTCTCACATACAGGGTTATCATTACCATCTTTCTAAATTCCATATATATGCGTTAGTATACTGTATTGGTGTTTGTCTTTCTGGCTTACTTCACTCTGTATAATAGGCTCCAGTTTCATCCACCTCATTAGAACTGATTCAAAATTTTAAAAAAATTATTGAAGCACTGTTGATTTATAATATTGTTAGTTTATTCTTGTAGATTATACTACATTTGAAGTTATCATAAAATAAAGACTGTATTTACCTGTACTGTACACTATTTCTTTGTTGCTTAACTATTTTATACATAGTAGTTTGTATCTCTTAATTTCATAGGCCTATCTTGTCCCTCACCCATTTCTCTCCCCACTGGTATCCACAGGTTTGTTTTGTATACCCTTGAGTCTACTTCTGTATATCTGTGTATCACATTTTCTTTATCCATTCATCTATTGTTGGACAATTGCTTCCATATCTTGGCTTTATAAATAAGGCTACTATGAACTGAACACTGGAGTCTTGCATCTTTTCAAAGTAGTGTTTAATTTTCTTTGGATATATACCAAGGAGCATTGCTGGAATTGCTGGATCATATGTGGGAGTTCTATTTTTAGTTTCACAAGGACTCTCCATACTGTTTTCCATAGTGGCTGTACCATTTTACTGGAGAAGGAAATGGCAACCCACTCCAGTATTCTTGCCTAGAGAATTCCCATGGATTGGGGAGCCTGGGGGGCTACAGCCCATAGGGTTGCACAACTGAAGCGACTTAGCGTGTAGCCTACCATTTTATATCCTCACAACAAAAATAGCAAGATTTTAAGGGGGGAAATGGTTGGAAGTTTTAAAATATAGTTAGAAAATGCACCCAAGTGAAACTAACACATTTGAAAAATGTATGTCTGAGGATGGAAGAAATGTAGGTGCATGGAGGTATAGTAGAGATTACAGCTAGAGAGGAATAATGGCCACCATCACATGATATTCAAGTTCAGGAAGTTGATTTAAAGGATAGGCTGGAAAAAAAGATTTGAAACGGATGCTGAAATTTTGAGAAAGTGGATAGTATTGGCAATCTTATCTGTTGCCACCAAGTATTTCATTTCCAAGAAGTTACAGTTAAATTTCTTTCTATTGGATCATTATCTAACTTAACATTTTGCTTAAAATAGGTGTCATTATCTTAATTTTACAGATATGTAAAGTGGCCAGGTGGTTCTTACAATTTGCCTGAAGTCAAAAGACAGGGAAGTAGCAAAATATATCTATAAATTCAAGCAAGTATAGCTGTTTGCTATTATTAGAATGCCCTAAGACTCCAGGCAAAGATGATGACTAGGATAGAGAGTGTGTTATAAGAATAACACAGATTTCGCACAGCTTATGATAAAATTTCTGCATTTGAATGGGCTGATAAAGAGAGCAAAGAACACGAACACTGATGCTTCTAGCTCCATCTCCTTCCTCCATGTTTCAGGGGTATGGCTGTAGGAATATAGAAGGCATTATCTATCACCTGGGAAAGGCTAAGAGTTAGGAGATCAGGTGAGGGGGTATGGATGGAAGTAAAAGAAAGTGCAAAAGTAGAGAATCTGTTTCCGAATACATGGAGCCTGCTGACTGTAGGAAATGAGTGATAGGAGAAAAGAGGGCCTGGAGAACATAGATCCTGTCCAGATGGAAGCCCCACACCCTGCAAGTCGCTTTCTTCCTCTTCTACTCTTGTATACTGGCCTGAGATGTATTAACATCAGAATTCTGCTTCTAACTGCTCTACTCTTGATCAGTTCTGAAGTCAGAGGACCTCTGAAAGCTCATATGACTTTATTATTCTGCTAAATCACATCAGCTTGCTTAAAATAACGCTGATGTCAGGTATCCTGGGTACATATGCATGTTGAAGAGTATCCATTTGTTTTCTGTATCCTGAAGCATTAAAACAAAACAATAACATTATGTTCTTTGCACCCATCACTATCTTCTCTAGAATCTTCTTTCAAGTCACTGTTATTTTGGGAAAAGGTCTGTGTTTTGTTTTGCTATTTTGTGATTTTCCCACACCCATAATCTGATTTCTTTACAAGCCTCTCACAATTTCTTTCAAGCCCTCAGCCCATGGTTTATGTAACCTGTGTGGTTACATCAGAAAGATGGCCCAGGAAACAAAGGAACAGAGAACAAAGTAGAACACTAATATATAGACAATTAAAGAGGGGTACTTAAGAGCTAGCATGGCAACTGAAAGCTCTCCAAAGGGCTTTTGCGTTCATTAGGATGACCTCAGATAAATTTGGCAGATGGCCAAATACTAAGAACTGAGCAAGCATTTTAGTTGCTTTTTCTCTCTCTTATTCATTCAATAGATTTCAAAAAACATATGAATGATTAATTCAGTCTCAAGAGGCTGGTTGTGATCTAATTCACTGAAGCTGTCTGCAAAACAAAAAAGAAACAAATTCTAGCAAGGTTAAAATAAAATGGCACATTTGTTTGATTTCTCCTTTTGTTTTCCAACTTGGTAATATCTGTACTATTGAAATGAATCCTCAGATATATTGGAAATAAAAAAGATGATGATGGCAAAAAGTGGCAAAACCACTACAATGGCGGTGGTTCTCAGAATACACATGACATTTATTTTTACTTTAAGTAAAAACATGGACTTTACTTTTTTGGACATGATTAAAACCCCCAACCCTGGAGGAGGGCATGGCAACCCACTTCAGTGTTCTTGCCTGGAGAATCCCATGGACAGAGGAACCTGGCGGGCTACAGTCCATAGGACTGTACATATTCAGACACGACTGAAGCAACTGAGCACGAGTGACTGAGGGTTTGCAAGACCCTCAAAGCATTGTTCCCCTTCTAGTCTTTGTTGCTTGATTTTCTATAATTGATTAATGGGTATAATAATCCCAATTCTAATATTAAATAAAGACAAGAAGGTAAAGAGACACACATGTGCCCTGAAAAATAGGTTTATGTAAAACTTTTTTTTTCTTTTCCTCTCCCTTCTTTTCTTTCCTTCTTTGCATATTTTTCCTTCCTTCCTCTTTCCCTCCCATCCATTCTTCTTTTATTCTTTCCTTCCTTTTTTTTTTTTGTAGTCACAGAGAAGGTGGGCATTCTAAGAATTTTCTAAAATGAATGTGTGCTTCTACTTCCCAGTGTTGAGCCTTCTTGTAAACTCATGAATATGGGACTGTTAAGAAACCCATGTATTCTTAACTGAGAGGAAACAAAGAAAAAATTGAGGGACCGGTTCTAAGCTTCACGTAATCTATTATGAAAAAAATTAAGAGGATGAAACTCTTCAATTTAAGAACCAATAAGCAAATGACAGTGGCTGACAGGGTTATTAAAAAAGCAATTTGGGGATGAAAATGGGAATATACTTAGATTATATAATAGTTTCAATATTATTGCAAAGTCTCTTTTTCATTTCTCAGAATTTATCACCCACATTTTTCTAGCTATAAATAATTTAATTTTGATTAGTTAAAATGTGCTAGGTAAATTGAATCAGCTATGTAAATTCATTAAACATTTGAGATATATTATTGATATTTCCTGCTTCATCATTTTGAGGAATAAAATAGAAAAACATTCTTTTATATTCAAATTAGAATAACTCTGAGACCAGTTCCTTTTTTCTGGGCTCCTTACTAGACCCTCAAGGTAGTTATATAGACTCAAGATATTTATATAGACTTGAAAATCGACCCTTCACATGGCCAGCTGCACCTGCTTGTATAGAGAAGAGGAGCAGGATGAAGAGAAGAGGAGCTCCAATGAAACTATATTAAGTGAAACTCTCAGTTTTCCTCTTGAATTTCCCATAGGCATGGGCATTTTGTGCTAAATACCACATTCTCATTATCGCTATAAACATTCCTATATATAGAGGCATGTAGCATTTGGCATCAAAGATAGCATTTAAATCTATCCATTATTCCCCCAACATTTAGTGTATCTACGTTAAGAACAAACAAACAAAAAAACAATATAAATTAGTATCCTAACCAGCACATTTTAAAGCAATTTTGCACTAATTAAAACAAATAAGAGTAACACACACGCACATGAATTAGTATCTTACATTTGAAGTTTCTGCATGCACATAGAAAAACAAAATAGAATTCAGTATTATTTTTAGATAAGGAAACATAGGATGTTACAGGGTTTTCTGGGGGCAGGGGAAAGGCTCAAAAGCAAGCTCCTCACATGATGTCCTGCAAATGAATCTGCATCCCCAAGCAGCTCTTACACCAGACCTGAATTATTTCAATAGGGAAAGCTCTTTATAACATAAGCAGTGGTAGCTCTGTAAATCTTGAATTGCTCATTGCCTTCTACAAGGCACACAGAAATCTTGTGTGACAACATCAGATTCTGGGAATTGTATCCCCACTCTTTGGTTGCAAGGCTTGTAAACTGTTTGATTAGGAAGCAGCAGTTTCTCTTCTGATATGACCTATGGTAGAGGTATAAGCCTTGAAACTGTAGCCATGTGACTTGGCACTATGACTTTGGCCAAGATTTTAGAAACTGGCAAGCTAGTAGCTACATGTCACCATGTTAACACCAGCCATGACCTGAGAATGTGGAAGAAAGTCTGGGGAACTTGATATCAAGTATATTTGTTGACCAGGAAACTTGGGTTATACAAAGCTTCCATTGAACTTTGAAGGAATTCAATTCATTTTCTGAAAGACCATCCTGCAGGCAATCTTAGACAAGTTATTTCTTAATACTAAGTACACCTTCCAAAGATAGCTTCTAATAATATGACATAGTTTATTATGGTGGTATAAGTTAACAACTTGAACCACTGTGCTCATTTTCAGTCAGAGAAAGTGCAGTCATTGATGTCATTGTAGGAGATTCTGAAAGTAGGTCAGTACTGACTAGATGACTAATTCTAGGGTACAGATAATATTTACCCAAAACAGACAGGGTACTGCCATTTGTAAAATACCCTAGAGGAGTACATTGTCAAGTCCAGAGAAAGAAGACTGCACCCTTGGCTCAGGCAAAGATTAAGCAAAGGTCAACTAGTTTCCAAGGCCTTTTCCGTGACTGAGGACACTTGAAGGGAGGGCTAGCTGCACTGTAACTTGTTTAGCCTTTTGAGAACTGTTTGTTGTTGCTGTTGTTGTTTAGTCACTAAGTCATGTCTGAGTCTTTATGATCCCATGGGCTGTAGTCTGCCAGGCTTCTCTGTTCTTGGGATTTCCCAGGCAAGAATACTGGAGTGGGTTGCCATTTCCTTCTCCAGGGAATCTTCCCTACCCAGGGATCAAACCCACATCTCTGCTTGCCAGGCAGTGTCTTTACCATTGAGCCACCAGAGAAACCCTTTGGTGATTCATTACTGGTTGTTGTTTTCATTGGTCTTTACTGGTGGTATGTCTCTTCAGTGTCCAGCAAAAGGACTGGAATCAGGGTAATTACATTAATAGGCACTGAACTGATTGCCATCTCTCCTCCTATCACTTCTGGTACTGGCTGGCAGGTCTATCTTCATTCCATGCTAGCGGAGGAAGTTCATCATGTGGTGGAAACACAATCTTATGTTTTTTGGTGTTCCATTACCGAACTCAATAGTAACAGAGTTGTCCATCCAGTTCTTGAATTGTATGTGGAGGCATCTGCTATGGAACACACTGTGTCTCTGCATCAACCTCTGAGCCACTCGATGATTCTGGAGTGTCAAGGAAGTGTTAGCTAGTATCCCCCGGACAAGGATCCTATTTGGGAGCCCTCTTTATCCCTCTCTGTCTTATAGATTGGTCCTTATAGTTTCCTAATATCTCCTTTATCTTATACCAGCTAGTCAGTCCTTCAGTGAAAAACTGGTGGGTTATTTCCTTGTCTCTGTGTGTATACACATGTGTGAATGTATGCAGTTTATCAGCGGGCATGATTCAATATCCTCTTTAATGGACCTCACTCCTTTCTGAGTGACTCTTTCTAAGGACCTTATTAACAACCTAAGAATTCAGTATAGGTTTTCTTATTATGTAAAATTCTCTCATTTCTCAGGACTTCATTAACTAATCCTAATATCCAGTAATGCTTCCCAAAGTAGACACCCTTAATACTTAGTCTATCTGTCAGGTGGGACTTTCATCCCTAATCCTCTTGTTTACACTAGAGATCCATTGTTGGTTTTAGGTCAGATGCTTAGGATAGTTGTCATGGAAACAAAGGCAAATAACCAAGGGGCACTCTCAAAAAGCATACTGTAGCAGTGTCACTGGGTAAAATCCAATGTCAAGAGAAGTAGCAGATAAGTGAGCCCCTATTGGCCCTTACGTCCTCAGGCTGAGCACAGAGATCAAACAGGCTGAGTATCAGACTCTGGGCAGGAGACCCTAACTCTTGATCTATGGAACTTTCAAGTTGCATGGGAAAAAAAAAAAAAGCACAAGCACATGCTAGTGTAATGAGGGACCAGGATATAATAATCACATAGCCTGGTAAAATCATGTCATTGACCGTATTCTGCCAGCTCAACTTTCATGTTTGTGGTGAGAACCAGCCCCTGCTCTGACATGATCAAGGGACCAGCTCAAGCCTTTCAGTTGCAGTTATATGATATATATATAGAGAGAGAGACAAGCTAGTACCAGAATCTATCACATCAGTATCCATGATTGAGGAAACACCAGTCTTATTTTTCACTTTTGTTGGAGGTGGACTAAGGTCCAGACCATCACTGATTTCCATAAATACTGAGAGGTATCCTGTTTTATGCCACTAGAAGGGGCCAGCTTGCAAGGTATCCATTCTGAATCAATTAACCTTTATCTCTCAAAAGACTTAAAGCAGGAATTGCAAATTGTCTCCAGAGTTTAACCAAGTTACTTAAGTAAATGAAGTAAAGTACATTAAGAGACAGTAAGTTATATGGTGAACCAGACTGGAGCCATTCATATGAAGAAGTCATTGCCAGCAAAAGCCACTGCTGCCCTGTGGGAATGTGGACCTGTTGTTGCCAAATCTTCCTTTTATCAAGAAAATAAGAAACATGGGACTTCCTGGTGGTGCAGTGGATAAGAATCCACCTGCCAATGCAGGGGACACAGATTTGAGCCCAAGTCCAGAAAGATTCCATATGCCGTGGAACAGTTAAGCCCATGTGCCCCCAATGACTAGAGCCTGCTTGTCCTAGAGCATACACACCTCAACTACTGAGTCAGCATGCCTCTGCAACAAGAGAAGCCGCCACAGTGAGAAGCTCGTGCGCTGAAATGAAGAGAGTGGCTCCAGCTCAAGGCAACCTGCATAAAGCAATGAAGGCCCAGTGCAAACAAAATTTTTTTAAAAAACATAAGAAAAATGTTAAGTATGGAATTTGACATGAACTGTAATTATTTTTACAACAGAACTCCTCTTCAGACCAATTTCAGTTCTTAGATCACTAGTTAGCAACCTCCAATAGCCTGCAGCTTATTATAAAGTTCGGAAGCACCTAAACAAGGGAGAAAATGGTAAGAAGAACGAAAGCAAATGCTTATTTCAAGTCCTTATTCCTTAAGGAATTGCTCAGGAAAGCACTCTGTGATTCTATTTGAATGGCCCCCTTTTAAGCCTTATCAGTGTCTACTAACCCTATAAATCTGTCTTTTCCTTTGAAAAATGGCTTTACTTCTTCTTGGAAGACTGAGTACATTTTACTGCTGCCAAAATTCCCTATGATATTTCAAAGGTATTATTTGTTGCCATTCTTGTTGCTTTTTCAAGTTTGTTTATGCTACCATAAACATGAACATGGGACAAAAGAACTTGTTTAGATAAAGTTCAGCCCCCTCAAGCTAAATCTAGACTATTATTACAGGAACCCATAAACAGTGCCATTTCATCCTTGAGATAGAATAAGAGGGTGTGGTGCTCCGTGTGCTTGAGTGACAGTTCGATCTCTTCTCATCAGTTTATTACTTTCCTGTGGGTTGTCTCAATGGTAAAGCAGAATGGTTTTGGAAAAGAAATAGGTCTCCAAATTTGGATTTTTTGGAGTATGCAGTTACTTGTATGATCATCAATAATATTTTTAGTTTTAATTGAAAACTATGCTAAATTAAAGACAACACAAGGGAACAAAAAAGTACAAGGTCCTTTAAAGAAAGCAGATAGTGTAAAAATGAGTAAAATCAGATGGAGATAGGAATTCAAGGATCATTACCTTGAAGCAGGAGGTGTTACGAATTCAGGGATCATTACCTCGAAGTGGAGAGAGGGAGGAGGAAGGAGTTGAGAAAAAGAAAATATAAGATTGTTTACATTAAGGCACTGACAAACTGTCCAGTTAAAATTGTGCCCCACCCATTTACAGGGTTGTAAAAATATCCATTTCAGAAAGGGGAGAAGGATCTGGGTGACTAGGCTCATATTGGAATGTGTAGTCTTCTCCTGGGCTCTGAATGAACTAATCTTAGCCAGGAAAAGTTAAATTATTTAATTGTTCCAGTCATCAGCAAGAATTTTTGAGGCTTTTAGTTTCCCAACACAGTGCTAGGTACTCAGCGTTAAAACTGAAACAAAATAAGCAGGCAAAAATAAATAAATAAATAGCAAGGTTTTTCTCTCTCCAAGGGGTTTGCAAGCTTCTTGTATGAAGTTGTCTCTTGATAAGATTCAAGGGATTAGTGTAAATCATATGTGCAAGAGAGGAAAGAATCAGCTATGGCTTTTATACTTAGTCAGCATTACTGTGTTTAGAAATCTTATTAGCTATAGTCAGATGTAGAGGAAAGAGGTAAAGAGTGGGCAGTGGCAATAGTGCTGGTATTTGGGAAGAGGGACATTTAAATTTGGAAAATTTCAAAGATCATACAGAAGGAAATCTGTAGACTTGTGTTGTTGTTTTTGGTCTGATAAAGTTGAAGTCTTTAAGTCAGTACTTTCCTTCTAAAATAATGGGAGTGAAATGGCTAACAAACACATGCAAAGATGCTCAACATCACTCATTATCAGAGAAATGCAAATCAAAAACCACAATGAGGTACCATCTCACGCCAGTCAGAATGGCTGCTACTAAAAAGTCTACAAACAATAAATGCCAAAGAGGGTGCAGAGAAGAGAACCCTCTTACACTGTTGGTGGAAATGCAAACTAGTACAGCCACTATGGAGAACAGTATGGAGATTCCTTAAAAAACTGGAAATAGAACTGCCATATGACCCAGCAACCCCACTGCTGGGCATACACACCAAGGAAACCAAAATTGAAAGAGCCACATGTACCCCAGTATTCATCACAGCACTGTTTACAATAGCCAGGACATGGAAGCAACCTAGATGTCCGTTAGCAGATGAATGGATAAGAAAGCAGTGGTACATATATACAATGGGATATTACTCAGCTATTAAAGAGGATGCATTTGAATCAGTTCTAATGAGGTGGATGAAACTGGAGCCTATGATACAGAGTGAATTAAGTCAGAAAGAAAAACACCAATACAGTATGCTGCTGCTGCTAAGTCGCTTCAGTCGTGTCCGATTCTGTGTGACCAACATAGATGGCAGCCCATCAGGCTCCCCCGTCCCTGGGATTCTCCAGGCAAAAACACTGGAGTGGGTTGCCATTTCCTTCTCCAATGAATGAAAGTGAAAAGTGAAAGTGAAGTCACTGAGTCGTGTCCTACTCTCAGTGACCCCACGGACTGCCGCCTACCAGGCTCCTCCAACCAAGGGATTTTCCAGGCAAGAGTACTGGAGTGGGGTGCCATTGCCTTCTCCACCAATACAGTATACTAATGCATATATACGGAATTTAGAAAGAGGGTAATGATGACCCTATATGCAAGAGAGCAAAAGAGACACAGATGTAAAGAACAGACTTCTGGACTCTGTGGGAGAAGGCGAGGGTGGGATGATTTGAAAGAATAGCATTGAAACATGTATACTACCATATGTGAAATAGATCGCCAGTCCAGGTTTGATGCCTGAGACAGGATGATCAGGGCCAGTGCACTGGGACAACACTGAGGGATGGGATGGGGAGGGAGGTGGTAGGGGGGTTCAGGATGGGGGACACATGTGCACCTATGGCTGATTCATGTCAATGTATGGCAAAAACCACTACAGTATTATAAAGTAATTAGCCTCCAATTAAATAAATTAACTTACAAAAAAATAAAATAATGGGAGTGAATGAACAGCTAATCGTAAAAGCATGGAGCAAGCCAGAGAGAGGAGGTAGACCAATTGTATCTAAATAAGCAGTTCACTTACAAAGACAGGAAGCACATGATGGTCCAGGGATGACCAAGGGTGTCAGTGAGAGAAGTGGGAGGTGGTGTGATCTGGGTGATGGTGACCTCATGATTGTATAGAGAGAGCATGTAAGGTGACTTGAGCTCTGTTCTTAGGGGGCACATAGGGAAAGAGAAACAAACTGCTTGGCTAGTAGTTACAGAACATGACACAGGAGCAAATGAAGAGGAAAAGTAATGAATTATCACACTTCTTCACTGTAAATAGATATTAGGAAGGAAAAATATGGAACAGAGAAATGAGAAATACAATGAATATGACACAGAGTGGGGAAAATGGCACAGCAGAGATAAGGACCAAAAGAGATTTTTCTCATTAGAATGGAAAACCCTTGGCATAAAATGGCTAGAATGGAGTAGAATCAAAGGGATGCTATAATATCTACAGCATGAATGAAGAGGAACAGGGATACTGAAGTAAACAGACCAAGGCATGGGAGATTGCAACAGTGAAAGAGGAGGGCTAGGCTGAATCTAATAGTCAGCCAAGAAAGTGAAAGAGGACAGACTACAGAAGACCTGATTCTAGTCTGGCTCTACCTCTTTCCCATATCTCTTAATTAATTCCTTTATGATTCATATTACCATCTTCTAGCACCCTGCACTTCTTTTTCTCTTGAAAGGTTTGCAGAGTCCTTTGGGAAATGGGTATGTTTAGGGTGGATTGGAGCTTCCCAGGTGTCACTAGTGCTAACAGAGACACAAGAGACACTGGCTCGATCCCTGGGTCGGGAAGATCCCTTGGAGTAGCAAACGGCACCACACTGCAGTTTTCTTCCCTGGAAAATCCCATTGACAGAGGAGCCTGGCAGGCTATAGTCCATGAGGCTGCAAAGAGTTGGACGTGACTGAGTGACTAAGTGCAGCACAACAGGATTGGAGTTGACCTTTACAATGTTTGCATAGGTTACTTGTGTAATCTAGTATTGCCTTATTTATCTGCATTGTTGTGCAGAAAGAAAAAAATGCGTCTCTGGATAGTATCCTTATGTCAGGAAACCTGATCAGATTCTAAATGAGGGGAGCTATAAACCTCAGGCTTGTCAAAGGCTCAGATCAATGGATAAAATACACCCTAGACACAGAGAAGAGCTTTCAGATATTTATTTCCACTATTGGGATAGGAGTAGTGCAGGCATCGAGGGGTCCTTAACTTGCAGAGGAATGTGAATGATATTGTAATATGGAAAGGCTGAACCTGCATCAACTTTTGTCAAAGCTTTCTCCTTTGAGCCACACACCATGAGATCAATAAATTTTGGTAAATTTTAAAAAAAGTCAACTTCTTTTTTCCATACATTGCATCCATTTGGTTCCCCCTAGAAGGACTAAAGTCACCAGTATAGTTCTCAGCTACAGCATTCCTTTCAAATCCCCACTAGAGATTTGCTGGCAAATAAAATTCTGGAGCTATATAGCTATAATCGTCTGGAATGTTACTGGATTTAGTAAAACTGTATACACTTTTACTTTGTAGGCTGCTTTGGTTATTTTTTAAATGATGTCTTTATTTCTCAACTCCCAAATAGAAAAAGGTTGTATATACTATTTAGAGTGGTAATAGAGGAACTCATGAGGAGGCAATATATAATTCAGGCATGATAATATTGTTACCTAAATTTTTCTGAGTCAGAGAAGAGACAGGTTTTACAATTGATGTCTCTGTAGATATTATCTTTGATTAAAACTACTTCTATTTACCAGGTAGATGAGAGGAGTTGCTGGAATGGAGTAGGGGATTTTTTAATGTATTCATATAAATATGAATTAATTCAAGAGTAGACTCTACACATGGACATCAACAGATGGTCAACAATGAAATCAGACTGATTATATTCTTTGCAGCCAAAGATGGAGAAGCTCTATACAGTCGACAAAAACAAGACCAGGAACTGACTGTGGCTCAGATCATGAACTCCTTATTACCAAATTCAGACTCAAACTGAAGAAAGTAGGGAAAACCGCTAGACCATTCAGGTATGAGCTCAATCAAATCCCTTATGATTATACAGTGGAAGCGAGAAATAGATTTAAGGGCCTAGATCTGATAGAGTGCCTGATGAACTATGGAATGAGGTTCGTGACATTGTACATGAGACAGGGATCAAGACCATCCCCATGGAAAAGAAATGCAAAAAAGCAAAATGGCTGCCTGGGGAAGCCTTACAAATAGCTGTGAAAAGAAAAGAGGCGAAAAGCAAAGGAGAAAAAGAAAGATATAAGCATCTGAATGCAGAGTTCCAAAGAATAGCAAGAAGAGATAAGAAAGCCTTCTTCAGCGATCAATGCAAAGAAATAGAGGAAAAGAACAGAATGGGAAAGACTAGAGATCTCTTCAAGAAAATTAGAGATACCAAGGGAACATTTCATGCAAAGATGGGCTCAATAAAGGACAGAAATGGTATGGACCTAACAGAAGCAGAAGATATTAAGAAGAGGTGGCAAGAATACATGGAAGAACTGTACAAAAAAGATCTTCACGACCCAGCTAGTCACGATGGTGTGATCACTCATCTAGAGCCAGACATCTTGGAATGTGAAGTCAAGTGGGCCTTAGAAAGCATCACTACGAACAAAGCTAGTGGAGGTGATGGAATTCCAGTTGAGCTCTTTCA
>SJYQ01001201.1:147331-160264 GCA_006410935.1 Redunca redunca
GCTCTGGTTTTTCCTGTGGTCATGTATGGATGTGAGAGTTGGACTGTGAAGAACGCTGAGCACCAGAGAATTGATACTTTTGAACTGTGGTGTTGGAGAAGACTCTTGAGAATCCCTTGGACTGCAAGGAGATCCAACCAGTCCATTCTGAAGGAGATCAACCCTGGGATTTCTTTGGAAGGAATGATGCTAAAGCTGAAGCTCCAGTACTTTGGCCACCTCATGCGAAGAGTTGACTCATTGGAAAAGACTCTGATGCTGGGAGGGATTGGGGGCAAGAGGAGAAGGGGACTACTGAGGATGAGATGGCTAGATGGCATCACAGACTCGATGGACATGAGTCTGAGTGAACTCTGGGAGATGGTGATGGACAGGGAGGCCTGGCGCGCTGCGATTCATGGGGTTGCAAAGAGTCAGACACCACTGAATGACTGAACTGAACTGAACTGAACTCAGTCTGATCATAAACCATATGACCTTATCAACAGCACCCAAAGTTCTGGGAACCTCGAGGAGGTTCTTTTTTTTTTTTTTGTAAGGTTTTTTTTTTTTTTATNTTTTTTTTTTTTTTGATGTGGACCATTTAGAAAAGCTTATTTATTTGTCTGGCTTTGTCAGATATCAGTTGCATCATGCAGGAGCTTTCATTGTCCAACACAGACTCTGTAGTTGAGGTTCTTGGGTTCAGTAGTTGCGGCACTTGGGCTTTGTTGCTCTGAGGCATGTAGGTTTTAGTTCCCCAACCAGAGATCTAACCTGTATCCCCTGCATTGCAAGGTGATTCTTAACCCCTGGACCACCAGGCAAGTCCCTCTGCAATGTTCTTGATACCATTTTATAGTTGGTCTATCACTGTAAGTGTGGATAGATGTTGGTGTGCTGGTTCAGAACAACAGGTATGGCAAAATCACAACAGAATTCCAATTCCACAGTTTTTGAGGCAGTTTCAAAGTCAGTATCTAGTGCCTTCTTTCTTCCCCAGTTTCCAGAAACACCGCTATATCTTTATGTGTAAAATGGCCTCTTCTGAGCATCTCTGGGTTGGTTTCCTCTGGTTGTCTTGTAGCCATGGCTCCCCAGTTCAGTGTACAGTCATAGTAAAAATAGGCAAAACAGAAACTTGTCAGTCTAGGGGAGGGAGATGGTTGCATGTTTTTGGAAGCTTTTGCATCTGAATGGATGATATGCTACCAGCTCTTAAAAGAAACCAATTTCAGAAAATTCAAGGGAAAAAGTTGTCTGCCTTTTTAGCTTCCCTAGGACTTTTTCTTTCATAGTCTTACACCCCATTCCCACCCCCGAAATTAAAAAAAAAAAAAAAAGACACAAAACAGCCCTTTTCTGTGTTTTGAGGAAATGGTTTTGTGAGGCTGTTTGGTTAGACAATGAATTAAAGACTCAGAACTTCCTGGATGGGCTTTTGGGAAAGGAAGTGTGCGCAGCTGTGAAGCCTGAGGTTCGGCCTGCCTCTGGACACTTGAAAAGTTATTCTCTGTGCCCAGAATCATGGGTAACACTGTGGTGCACAAAGCCCCCAGAGATTATATATATATTTATTTATTTAAACTTGGTAAAATACATTAAAAAATTACCATCCTAACTATTTTAAGTGTACAGCTCAGCAGTGCTAAGTATATTCATGTTATGCCACCAGTCTCCAAAATTCTTTACATCTTGCAAAACTGAACCTCTGTAGCCATTAAATACTAATGTTCCATTCTCCTCAGCCTCCCAGGTAGCTCAGTGGTAAAGAATCCACCTGCCAATGCAGGAGACACAAGAGACATAGGTTCCATCCCTGGGTCAGGAAGATCCCCTAGAGAAGGAAGTTGCAACCCACTCTAGTATTCTTGACTGGGAAATTCCATGGACAGAGGAGCCTATAATCCATGGGGTCAGAAAGAGTCAGACACGACTGAGCAACTAAGCTCATACACATGCTCCAGTCTCCCCTACTCTCCGACCTAAGAAATCACCATCTACTTTCTGTCTGTGTAAATCTGATTTGCTATAGATACCTCATGTAAGTGAAATCATATAGTATTTTCTTGTGACTGGCTTATTTCACATAGCACAACGTCTTCAAGATTCATCCAAGTTGGAGCATGTGTCAGAATCTTCTTCCTTTTTAAGACTGGATAATATTCTTTGGAAGGAATGATGCTAAAGCTGAAACTCCAGTACTTTGGCCACCTCATGCGAAGAGTTGACTCACTGGAAAAGACTCTGATGCTGGGAGGGATTGGGGGCAGGAGGAGAAGGGGACAACAGAGGATGAGATGGCTGGATGGCATCACTGACTCGATGGACGTGAGTCTGAGTGAACCCCGGGAGTTGGTGATGGACCCGGAGGCCTGGCGTGCTGCGATTCATGGGGTCGCAAAGAGTCGGACACGACTGAGCGACTGAACTGAACTGAACTGAACTGATGAATTAATTAACACAGTGGTATTTTGGGCAGTCAAATCTGGTTACTAGCAAGTCAAAATCCTGAAATCATTGGCTGTCCCATAGCAGATTCAGAACAGGAAAAACATGTCAAGAGTAGTCAGTGACAAGACCGAAGTAACATAGCTGAAACCAAGTAACCCTCTTGGACTAAGGTTGGATGCTCAAGGATTCCAACATAAATGAAATTCAATCTTGGATTCAATTACATATGAAGAAGAAAATTCAGTACAGAAACCAATGTGAACTGAAAAAAAAATTCAGGTACAAAAACTTATTTTGAAACTGTATTTTTTAATAATCATTGCAGAACCATCAGTTTAGTTTACTGGAACTGCCCTAGGACATGACTTACAAGAGCATCATTTTTGGTGAGGATTGTGGGTCTCCCAGTCCTCTCCTCCCTCTCCCCACTTATTTGAAGATTTGGGCATAGTACACAAGTTGTTGCTGTTGTTCATTTACTCAGTTGTGTCCGACTCTGTGATCCCATGGACTGTAGCAAGCCAGGCTTCCCTGTCCTTCACCATCTCATGGAGCTTGCTCAAACTGATGCCTATTGACTCAGTGATGCCATCCAATTATCACATCCTCTTTCATCCCCTTTTCTTCCTACTATCAATCTTTCCCAGCATCAAGGTCTTTTCTAATGAGTCAGCTCTTCACATCAGGTGGTCAAAGTAGGAGCTTTAGTTTCTGCATCAGTCCTTCTAATGAATATTCAGGACTGATTTCCTTTAGGAATGACTGGTTTGATCTCCTTGCAAGGGAGAGTTCAAGGGATTCTCAAGAGTCTTCTCCAACACCACAGTTCAAAAGCATCAATTCTTTGGAGCTCAGCCTTTCTTATGGATCAACTCTCACATCCATACATGACTGCTGGAAAAACCATAGCTTTGACTATAGGCACCTTCGTCAGCAAAGTAATGTCTCTGCTTTTTAACATGTTGTCTAGGTTTGACATAGCTTTTCTTCTAGGAAGCAAGCATCTTTTAATTTCATGTCAGCAGTCACCATCTGCAGTGATTTTGGAGCCCAAGAAAATAAAGTCTCTCACTGTTTCCATTGTTTCCCCATCTATTTGCCATGAAGTGATGGGACCAGATGCCATGATCTTAGATTTTTAAATATTTAGTTTTATTCCAGCTTTTTGACTCCTCTTTCACCTTCGTCAAGAAGCTCTTTAGTCCCTCTTTGTTTTCTGCCATAAGGGTGGTGTCATCTGCATATCTGAGGTTATTGATATTTCTCCTGGCAATCTTGTGCTTCATCCAGCCCAGCATTTCACATGATGTACTCTGCATAGAAGTTAAATAAAAAGGGTGACAATATATAGCTTTGATGGACTCCTTTCCCAATTTTAATCCAGTCCATTATTCCATGTCTGGTTCTAACTGTTGCCTCTTGAGCCGCATATGGGTTTCTCAGGAGGCAGGTAAGGTGGTCTTGTATTCCCATCTCTTAAAGAATTTTCCACAGTTTGCTGTCGTCTACACAGAGGCTTTGGCATAGTCAATGAAGCAGAATTAGATGTTTTTATGGAATTCTCTTTCTTTTTCTATGATCCAATGGATGTTGGCAATTTGATCTCTGGTTCCTCTGCCTTTTCTAAAACCAGCTTGAACATCTGGAAGTTCACAGTTCATGTATTGCTGAAGCCTGGCTTGGAGAATTTTGAGCATTACTTTACTAGTGTGTGAGATGAGTGCAATTGTGCAGTAGTTTGAGCATTCTTTGGCATTGGCTTTCTTTAGGATTGGAATGAAAACTGACCTTTTCCAGTCCTGTGGCCACTGCTGAGTTTTCCAAATTTGCTGGCATGTTGAGTGCAGCACTTTCACAGCATCATCTCTCAGGATTTGAAAGGTCTCCACTGGAATTCTATCACCTCCACTAGCTTTGTTTGTAGTGATGTTTTCTAAGGCCCAGAGGAAACTCTTAAAACATATGCGTTTGGGTCTCTTCATTACACTGAATTATGAAATATCATACATTTTCATAAAATTATTTTCTTTAAAGTATCATTTAGGGAAAGTTGGCACCCCATCTCCCTCTTCACACCTACCCTCTATGTGCCATCTCACATACCTTTTAAAAAGTTACACAAAAAGTTTGCTGAGCATATCTATAATGTCAAAATATTAAGGAAGAATGTTTTCCCTAATTAAGAAGAGAAAATTGTTTTAAAACACATTAACACAAACATTAATATGCTTCCTACCACTGCAAATATTAACTCAGGTTGAAAGGGAAATAAGCAAAGGCACTTCTAGATTGGAGATTAGTAAACCCCCAAAGTAGGCTGATCACAGACAGGCTTCATCGAGAGGCCGGGACAGCTACGTGACTCAGTCCTCTCGCCTTTCTTGATCCAGAACTCTGATATCTCTTAGCCAGTGGCTGGCACTGACCTGAAGATGTCAGATGTCTTAAGTGTTTCATGCCACTTCTAAAGCATTTAGGGTTTCAGTTTTCTCATCTTCAGTTTTCCTGTGCTATAGACTGGCTTTTTCATGTATTTCTCCATTTAACTTGTTATAGTATAGCACCTAATTCTTTCAGGTGTGTGTGTGTGTGTGTGTGTGCGCGCGCACGTGTGTGGGTCTAAACTTCCCATGACATCATGCAGTGCTTGGTGCCATGGTCCACTTATTAACTCACCCCAATTCCCTAACAGTAGCAAATGGGCAATGGTAGTTTTGTAACGGCCATGATGCTGAAGCCAGGCAGCTGTGCTCTGGATCTGAGTCTTGACTCCACTGCTTGCTAGATGTGTAACTTCCAGAGGTTATTTATCTTCAATTTTCTCATTACCTGTGATAAGTAAAACTTTTAACTTTAAACAATGCCTAACACTATTAGGGTGAAGTGAGCAAGGTATTATTTGCATGGGGTACACAATTTAAGGGTGCACCAAAAATCTTGGTAATCAAGATTAATAACAGTTTAATGTTTTAAAGATCTCAAAAGGTCAGTGATGATTGGTTAATGAGGTGATCTGAGTCCACAGTGGAATTCTCAGGATTCACAGTGTTTTCAGGGTCTAAAAGATAATAGCTCTGACTCAGGCATTTATACTCACTTTACAAAGCAGATGCATTCATCGGTTGTGGTAACACTAGTCGCTACTAACAGATCACCCCCACAGTTATTAAGTCAGTGGTTCCATGTAGACCTTAGCCACGTATGGGATCACGGGGGATGCTCAAACATATGTATTTCTTTGGAACCCCTTAATATTAGTACACACAGATAAATCCTAGACTGCTCATGTGCAATCATACTTGCCTTTTTTCTGTAAATGAAACCATGTAGTATTTTACCTTAGAAATTTTTCTAATTATTTCTTCCCAAGACAATGTTAAATCACAGACAATGGCTGCTGGAGGCACTGTGATCTCTAAGTGCATATCGAAAATTCTGGATCATCAATTGGCAATAGTGTATCAGCAGGTTCTCTCATTGCTTTGTGACTTTAGAATGTAAAGCTGTTTGAAATAAAAGAATGCCCCCAACTCCCTACCTCTTCCCAAAGGCAGGCTGCCTTTTCCCCTCTCCCTCCTTCAAGGAAAATTAAATGAAGACAGCTAACGAGCAGTTTTATTTTCTTTCAGCAAAGGTCAGCAATCCCACAGCAGCAAATTAATCCCAATTAGTAATGATATTTTGTCTTGATAAATGATGACACATTTGATTTACTGTGTTTCCAGGATGCAGGCAGCAAATGTTAATGATTTGCTTTGCTGGGAATTTATATTCTTGCTCATTTCCCATTTGCTGATCAGTTGCAGCTCATGAAGACTTGGCTGCTTCAACTAATGAACTGAGGGCCTCGCAGGAATAATGGTGTGTTCTGCAGCTCTAATTTTTTTTTTTTTTTATGCCATCTGTAGAAATGCAAGTTCCTTTCAGAAAATACCTCTGGCAGCCAGGAAAGAGTGGTTATGATCATATCAATGTCACTTGTAATTTGTATTTCACTTGTTTAATGGCATCCTCAATAAATGAAGCTTTCTGTAGAGAACAAAACTAATTATAGCAAATTCAGCATTTTTGTGTGTGTGTGTGTGTAAGAAGGAGAGAATTAATGAATAGAAACATACCTAGTTTTTCCTCATTTCCTTAAAATATTCTGATAGTGATGATATGGTTTACATAATGATTTATCTACCCACCTGGTATGGTTTTAAATTAGACCAAAAAGGGTGTTTTCTGGAGGTCTTCATAACTGAACATGCCATCCTTTTGCTTGCAGTAAATGCAGACACAAGTCTGGTGTTTTCTCTCCCCTCCACCCCCCTTTCCTGCTGGGAGCATTCAGTACTCTGGGGATTGCCAAAGGCACTTTGCCTCCTCACAAAGGCTACCTGACTGTCCCCATAAAGCTGTGCAAATCAGGCTGTGAGCATTCTGGGACCAGCACCTGCTTTCCAAGCATCACCAAAAATTCAAGCCAACAGGAAGCCCTGGGGAAGGTTGACTTTTCCACCTCTGAAAGGCTGATATGCCTTTCACACATCAGATATAATCTTTGCTACAGAAAACTGCTGCAACTGGCTGTAACCCCAGGCAGGCTGGCCTCCTAGTTGTTCACATGACACTGTGAAAATGAAATATGTGGGATCATTACCCACCCTCATTTAAGAGCTGCAAAGTTAGAAGCCCTGTTAGCATCTCCTTCAGGGGAGTGGATGTTTTCCTCTCATTCTTAATCATTGTTCTTAGCATCAACTAATATAAAATCAATAAACTTCACTTCCTTGCTTAAGGGGACACTTGTTATTATGGTACATTACTAGGTCCACTTTATGTATCTTCCATTCTTCTTTCCTTCCCTGAGGCTTCTATTCTACCACTCTCTTCCTGACCCAATAGGTTTTTCACTCTGGAATGGAATCGACATTCTTTGCTGTCTGTGAAATGCAAATGGTTGGTGACATTTGACAATGGTTTCAAAGTGTGATGATTTGCACTGCTCGCTCTGGGAAAATAATTCATAATGTGTGTGTGTGTGTGTGTGTGTGTGTGTTTTGGCCAGACAACTTGCCTATTTTAGTACTGTGCCCTGCTTTTCAGGGAGATATGATATATACATATGTGAGGTGAAGCCACTCAGTCGTGTCTGACTCTTTGCCACCCGGTGGACTGTAGCCTACCAGGCTCCTCCGTCCATGGGATTCTCCGGGCAAGAATACTGGAGTGGGTTGCCATTTCCTTCTCCAATATACATATGTGTATATATATATATGTGTATATATATATATATATTTTTTTTTTTTTTTCTTATTCTTCCCACAGTGTCTAGGAGAGAATTAGTTCCCTCCATTTGTGCAGGTCTTTTGGGAAGTAAATACCGAGATGCAATAAATGTGCAGAGATTTTACAAGAGGAAATGCTTATGTGAAAAGAAATAAGGAGACAGCAAGCAGAGGATAGGCCCATCACAGGTTCTTACAAGACCAGTGCTTTCAAGTTTCCCTCACAGTGATCGTGGTATAGGATTCAATTATCCTACTGCTTCACTCCTACACCTAAGGAAAGCAGGGTATCCCAGTGCTACTTTTCAGGGGAAAGTGAAAGTGAAGTCGCTCAATCGTGTCCGACTCTTTGCGACCCCACGGACTGTAGCCTGTGAGGCTCCGCTGTCCACGGGATTTTCCAGGCAGGAGTGCTGGAGTGGATTGCCATTTCCTTCTCCAGGGGACCTTCCCGACCCAGGAACTGAACCCGAGTCTCCCGCATTGCAGGCAGACGCTTTACCATGGGAACCGTCGGGGAAGCCCAAATACCACTTATTCTAGAGGACAAGAGCAGAGATGCAGATTGGGATTCAAAGGAGTCATAATCCTTTTAATCCTTAACCCTCGGTTTGGGATAGAACTTTACATTTTACTAAAGCAGTTTCATACACATTATTGCTTTTGATTCTGACAATAAAATATGAAGTCAGTATTATTCTTATCAGTCAAAAATGTATAAGCTAAGTTAACCCATGAGAAAACATCAAAAACCCTATTGAGGAACATTTTAGAAAATATTTTCAAAAATGTTAAGTCCATGAAAGACAAAGACTGGGGAAGATTAAAAAAGTTGTAAGATTTGACAGCTAAAAACAAACTGAGATCATGGACTGGATCCTATCCCCTCCCCCTACACACACACCCCACAAAAATTTTCCTCTCAAAGGCATTTTAGGATACTTGGAAAAATCTCAATTTTTCTTAGGTTAGATAATTAATTGCATTATTTTGTAGTTGTTTTGTGTATGTGATAGAATGTTCTTGTTTGAAGGAAATACACATGAAAGTATTTGGGGGTAAAGAGACATCTTGGCCATAACCTGCTCTCACATGGTTCAGAGAAATGTTACATAGCACACAGAATGATAAAGCAAATGTGATTCAGAAAAAGTTAGTATTTGAAGAAACCTGAATGGTGTACAGTGTGTGTCTATGATCATATTCTGTACTATTTTTGTAACTTTCTTAGTCTGAAATTATTTTGAAATAATTCTCAAATCTATACCCTAAAAAAAATGTGAAATAAACAAGGCAGTTCCCTTGCTGCATTTTATAGGCGAGCAAATTTGGCTCAGAGAAGTCACTCAGTCATGTCTAACTCTTTGTGACCCCACAAACTGTAACCTACTAGGCACCTCTATCCATTGGATTTTCCAGGCAAGAGTACTGGAGTGGGTTGCCATTTCCTTCTCCAGAGGATCTTCCTGACCCAGGAATTGAACCCAGGTCTTCAGCATTGCAGGCAGAAGTTTGGCTCAAGGAGAGTAAATAAATGCCTTGACTTTTTTGCACAATAGATCAGTGTCAGACTGAACACTTCAGACTCACCTCCTATCCCAGTGATTTTTTCACAAGCCAAGCACATCATCCTTATGCACAGAGAGCTGCATGACTTGACTTGACTCCAGAGTCTATAGCCCTGTCTCCCTGGTGTTTCTGTTGCAGTGCCTTAGGTTGTATGGCACACTGTGTGTGTGCTCAGTTGCTCAGTCATATCTGACTCTTTGTGACCCCATGTACGTGAATGCTAATACCTCCAACATTGTTTTATCCCTTGAAATCAATTCCCCTCTTCATACTTCTGTTCTAACATTTCTTATTTCCTCATGCTGGAATCCCTGTCTTTGTTTTATGTCTGGTACCCTTTCTTTGTTTTCCAAAGGCCTTATTTACTCCAAAAATCCCTCTGGGGACTTAATCCCCATTGCCTAAAACACAGTCTCTGGGTTCAGTTTGACCTTCAAGACCTCACTGGACCTGCCTGGACCATCTGCTCCTGCATTTGATAGTTACTGAAATAATCAGTTTCCCAGGTCCCAGATATCTCTTGCTTGGCTTCTCTTCAGAAACCAAGTTTCATTATGATTGCCTCCCCTGGGTTCCATGATAACCAGAAAGCATAGTCCTTTTCAATGTGACTCGCTTATTGGAAAGCTGAATTTGCATTTGATTCATTTTTCCTTTGAAGCCCAGCTTCAGTCTCATATATCTATCCTCTAAAAGTTTCCTTGGCCACCTCCGTGCTTATTATACCTCCCATTCCAATAGTTTGGTATAAGCTCACCTGTTCTGCATTTTAGAGGTTACTGTGGGTTGGTAGCATTCTTTCTTCTGCATAAAGCTTGTCCTCTATCCTTCTAGGGACAATATGATGAGAGGAAATCTAGGCTTGGGAGACAGTACTGTTCCTAACTGTATTGTCTTGCACAAGTCACTTAACACCTCTGGACCTCAGATTTCTAATCTAGAAAAGAGAGAGAGAGTTGGATTAAAGAATCTCTAAAGTTTCTCTTACCACAAAAATTCATGAAATTTTGGTCTATCCCATGTCTAAAAGTACGCAATAATATGATTCTTACCTCACAAGGGGTTTATTATTGCCAAAAGTTCAGGCAATGGAGTTTCTCTCTGGGAGCCCACTAGCATTTGTATCACCCTATTAGAAATCTAGAATCTTGGGCCCCATCTCAGACCTACCAAATAAAAAAAATTTTTTTTTAATTTTTTTAATTGAAGTATAGTTGGTGTACAATATTCTGTAAGTTACAGGTATACTACATAGTGATTCACAATTTTTAAAGGTTATATTCCATTTAGAGTTATAACAAAACATTGACTATACTTCCTGTGTTGTACAATACATCCTTGTAGTTTATATATTTTGTATATAATAGTTCATACCTCTTAATCCCCTGCCTTCTCTTGCTCCTTCCCCCTTCCCACTTCCCGATGGTTACTGCTAGCTTTTTCTATATCTGTGCATCTGTTTCTTTTATGTTATATTCACTAGCTTTTCATTAAAAAAAAAATTCCACATATACGTGATATCATACATTGTTTGTCTTTCTCTGTCTGATAGCGCAGTACCCTCCAAGTTCATCCACATTGCTGGCAATGGCAAAAGTTTGTTATGTTTTATGGCTGAGTAGTATTCCACTGTGTGTGTATATGTGTATTTTTTCTTCTTTATCAATGATCTGTTGCTTCCATCCCTTGGCAATTCTACATAATGCTGCTGTGAAAATTGGGGTACATTCATCTTAATTAATGTTTTCATCTTTTTTTCAAATTATACCTGGGAGTGAAATTGCTGGGTCATATGGTAGTTCTATTTTTAGTTTTCTGAGGAACCTCCACACTTTTTTCCACAGTGGCTGCATCAACTTACATTCATACCAACAGTGTTCAAGGGTTCTATTTTCTCCACATTCTCACCAATATTTGTTGTCTTTATTCTTTTTGATGATAACCAATTTGGCAGATGTGAGGCTATCTCTCCTTCTGGTTTTAATTTGCTTTTCTCTGATGATTAGGGACGTTGAGCATCTTTTTGTGAACCTATTGGCCATCTTCATGTCCTCTTTGGAAGGATATTCAGCTCTCCTGCTCACCTTTTAATTCTATGAGCTGTTTATATATTTTGGTTATTAACCCCTTATGAGTCATATCATTTGTAAATATTTTCTCTGAATCAAAATCTTTTGATGAAATGGCTAATTGTTACATGTATGCATTACATTTTCAGAAGTAGTGCTCATCTTGACAGGGGAGGATCCATGTCTTGTGCAGCCAGAAATTCATACAACTTTGGAAACTATCTTTAAGAATAATAACAAATTATAGAGGTAGATATAGACATACACCAAGCCAACATTCTCTTCACCATCTTTAGTACTCAAGATATATCCTGACCTTCCCATCCTCTGTTCCTTGTTCCATAAATACAGAGTCCTGCTAGAATGAGAAGTACATTGTATCAAAGGCATTAATGCATGGTGATGGCTATAATTCCCCTCTTACATAATATTAATAGCTAATATTTAAAGAGTACTTACTAAAAATCAAGAGTTATTTTGGNTAAATATCAAGAGTTATTTTGGGAACTGGGTATGGATATATTATTTCATTTTTATAAAAATTTTAAGATATCAGGCTGTTTTTTTAGATTAACCCCATTCTTACTTAGAGATAAGATTAAATAATTCTCATAGTAACTATCAGAGCAAAGATGGACATCTGATTCTAAGGACCACATTCTCAAAGATAAGCCCATACTGCCTCTTGATGATAAAATTAATATTTCAAGAGTCCTCTAGTTACCAACTAAAAAGAAAGAACTCTAGGGAACTCAGGTACTGTGCAGTTGTAATAATGCCTGCATATGGGGGAGGGGACATGGGAAGTGTCTGCCCTTTGGCCTCTCGTATCTCATAAGGCAGGCTCTGACAGTGGCTCCTTTATCAGACATTTTACTCATAAGTTGATGCTTATTGCTCTCTTTTTGGGCTAACTGCTAGGCTTCAAGTGGGTGGCAAACTTTCAAAGAACCAATAACAAGTGAAGTATATCACTGAGAAAATGTTTTTACTAGATTTTTTTGTAAGAAAGTACCTGATATTCTAAAGTTTTTCAATTTTTACAATAAAAAATAATGGAATTGATAAAATTAGTTTCCCTTTCTTCATCACTGTTTGAAAAGAGAAAGTAGACACTTATAAACTTTTCAAAAATATCCTCAGCCAAAGAACAAAAAAATGAATAAAGTGCCAATATAGGGAGTTAAATAAGCAGGGTGACAATATACAGACTTAATGTACTCCTTTTCCTATTTGGAACCAGTCTGTTGTTCCATGTCCAGTTCTAACTGTTGCTTCCTGGCCTGCATACAGATTTCTCAAGAGGCAGGTCAGGTGGTCTGGTATTCCCATCTCTTTCAGAATTTTCCACAGTTTATTGTGATCCACACAGTCAAAGGCTTTGGCATAGTCAATAAAGCAGAAATAGATGTTTTTCAGAAACTCCCTTGCTTTTTCCATGATCCAGTGGATGTTGGCAATTTGATCTCTGGTTCCTCTGCCTTTTCTAAAACCAGCTTGAATGTCTGGAAGTTCACGGTTCACGTATTGCTGAAGCCTGGCTTAGAGAATTTTGAGCATTACTTTACTAGCGTGTGAGATGAGTGCAA
>SJYQ01001201.1:164288-201662 GCA_006410935.1 Redunca redunca
AATTCTGATATTTAGTACAACATGGATGAACCTAAAAGCATGTAAGTGAAAGAAGCCAGTCAAAAATATATTATATTATTTTGTGTATATAAAATGTCCAAAATAGGCAAACTCAGAGAGCTAGAAAGTCGATTAGTGGTTATTTGAGGCTAGGAGAGAAATGTGGGAAGTGACTGTTAATGTATATTGAATTTAATTTGAGGGTGATGAAAATGTTCTAAAATTATGATATATATAAAATGTTATTGATTGCACAACTCTGAATATACCAAAAATTATACTAAATATTTTTAGTACAAATATACTAGATTTACTAAATATTTAAATATACTAAAAATTCCTAAACTTTGTATTTTATGGGTGAATTTCATGGCGCTTGAACCATATCTCAATAAAGCTGCTTAAAAGAACAATAATCGATAGAGTTCTACTTAATATCTAGAACTTAGAAACCTGGAAGCTGTGCCTCTTTTAGCAGCAAGTAAAACATGGATCAACCACAAAGTCATAATTTTTTGACTCTATAATAGACCTGATGTCACCAAGCACCCAAGTAGCTTGAAATCCAAAGAAAGGTTTTCTTCAAAGGTGGATGAGACGCAGGCACTGACTCTCCTGTGCCAGAAGAAGGGAGAAAGAAGTGCTTGGTGCCACACAAGCAGGTCAAAGGAAATTAGTTATATTTTGAAAAAGGCTAAAGGCTAGATAACAGGTGCAGATACAAAGTTTAAAAATGCAAAGTCTAAGAGAACATATTGGAGAAAATATTTGATACCTTGGGACAGAAAAATATTTGTTAGAAGTGATAACAAAGGCAAGATTCATAAAAGAAAAACTTGCTGAATTGTACTACACCAAAATAGAGGACTTCTACTCTCTGTAAGACACTGGTTAAATAATGAACAGACAAGACACGGCCTGGGAGAAAGTATTTACAGATCATGTTTCACAATGGATTTCTATCCAATGTAAATAAAATCTTAAATCTCAGTGGTAATCATAATCATAAAACAATTTAAAATAATGGATTATATATTTGAACTAATGTATCATGGAAAGATTTATGGATGAGAAATAAGCACATAAATATGTTCATTGTTAACAAACCACTCTTCTATTTGAATGGTTAAAGGAAAACAAAAAAAGAAAAGAAAGAAAACTACAAAGTGCTTGTTAGTATGATGAACTTCATACATTTTTTGGTGGGACTGCAAAAATGCAACTTTGGAAAAGAGTTTGGAAGTTCCTTAAAAAGTTAAATGCACACTTCTTATACAGTACTTCCAGGCCTAGTTTCCTGAAGTGAAAAACATATCCATGCAGAAGTCGGTACATGAATGNAGAGTTTGGAAATTCCTTAAAAAGTTAAATGCACACTTCTTATACAGTACTTCCAGGCCTAGTTTCCTGAAGTGAAAAACATATCCATGCAGAAGTCGGTACATGAATGCTTACTGACAATTCATTTACAATCACTCAAAACTTGAAAAAATTCAGTTATCTCTCACCTGGTGATTGAATGCATAAACAAACTGTGGTACACCCATAAAATGGAATAATTCTCAACAATAAAAAGAATAATTTGCTGAACCAAGTGATAACATGAATAAATCTCTAAATGAGTCCATTTTGGGCTTTCCAGGTGGTACTCGTGATAAAGAATCCACCTGCCAATAGCCTGGTGGGCTATAGTCCATGGGGTCACAAAGAGCTGAACAAGACTGAGCGTCTGAGCACATAGCACATAGCATATGATTCCATTTATGTAACATTCTGGAAAAGGCAAACATATAGGGACCCAAAAGAGGCCAGTCATTACTATGGACTATGGGTCAAGGGAGGGGCTAGCTGTTAATGGGCATGGAGGAAATTTGGGGGTGATGAAAATAAACTGTATTTTGCTTTTGGTAGCAGATAAGTGATTGTATGCATTTGTCAAAAGTCACAGAACTATATTCTACAAGGTATATTTTAATGCATACAAATTTCAACTCGATTTTTAAAAGTCGTTATCAAATAGTCTTACTTTGGTGGTGGAGGTTTAATCACTAAGTCATGTCTGACTCTTGTGAACTTATGATTATAGCCTGTGAGGCTCCTCTGTTCATGGGATTCTCTAGGCAATAATACTGGAGTAGGTTGGCATTTCCTTCCCCAAGTATTACTTTAAGAGTTCAGAAAAAAAAAATAAGGAATTACAAATAAAATTTATTAGTTACTTATCCTTGTTCAAAATGGTAAAATCTTTTCAGAAGTGCATCAAAGTCCTTTCCTGTTGAGGTCTTGCCTACTTCTCCCTCCTACATTCCACCTATACCAACGGTCATTTTTCCAGACATATTCTGCTCTCAAAGTTCAGTATCTTGATGAAGAATTCAGCTTATCAATCAATGTTATCTCCCAGCATTTGAACAATCTGTTTTGTTTTTATTTTATTTTTTTCCTTTATCTTTTTTAATGTTTTTACTTTACAATACTGTATTGGTTTTGCCATACATTGACATGAATCCACTGCAGGTGTACATAAGTTCCCAACCCTGAACCCCCCTCCCACCGCCCTCCCCATATCATCTCTCTGGGTCATCCCAGTGCACCAGCCCTAAGCATCCTGTATCCTGTATCAAACCTAGACTGGCAATTCGTTTCTTACATGATAGTATACATATTTCAATGCCAATTTTTTCCTGGAGAGTATAAATAAATATGAATGTGAGACAAGGTTAGTATTAGCAGTATTTTAATTAGACAGTTTTCTTTCTGTAAATTTTTAAAAGTGCCTAGAAGAGTGCCCTCTGTTACCAGCCAAAATAACTCTCTTGGTAATGCAAAAGTAAATTAGTTTGTCAGAGAAAGGAAAACAAACTGGGAGACATGGCAAGTGATTGATAGAATGGAAACTAGATTTTCACTCAGTAAATGTATATTCTCTACCCAGAACTTCATCTGTAAGCCCTTGGCTTAGCATGTTTAATATCCACAGTTTCAGTGATACAAGGATGTTCCCTTACCATTGCTACCACACTCATTAATTAATTTATTTTGTAGTGTTTACCATCTTATAAGTGTGTTAGTATTAATTAGTCATTTATAGGAGAGGTAACTTATTTGACCATTCCACATATGCCTCTGAATATAGCTATTTAATTCTTTTTCTTTGTCACAAATGCTTTTAATTTTGAAGAGAACTTTTATAATACGGTATTAAAAACATAGGGATTTGTTTTTAAATCTGGAGTCACAGTGACACCATTGTATTGCGGAAGCTAGTTCAAACAAATACTGTGGTGCTTTGTCCAGATCCCCTCTTCTGCAATACCTCTTCTCTCTGTTTGGCTCATTTACTGGGTGTCACAGAAGGTTGCTAACTTTGAATACAGCCCAGACCAAAAAAAGGACTATGCAACAAGCCCAAGTTGTGGTACATATATTTCTAGCAATTGGGCATGTAGCCTGACAGATCTTATGATATTAATGGCAACTGTGATGGGGAAAAGTGCTATGTAGAGTTTACAAAAAATTCTAATAGGATAATCAGAATGTTGATTCTCGATGTTCTGGAGCAGCAACACATCATCTGCAGAAAAAAGGCAGCTCTTCTGATATGCTAGTGGCTGCCTCTCAAGAGGGACCTCTGGCCATGAAGCAGCAACCTCCCATGAGTCATTTCTGTGAGACTCTCCAAACCATAAGATTAGGAGAACAAGGAGTAGTCTGTCTTGAATTGGAAGTGGTACGTGTGGGATTTGGATATGAACAGCCTTGAGAAGGAAATGTTAAAAGATCAGGGTCAGGAAGGCTTAAGGAATAGACATGTGTGCTGTGCTAAGTCACTTCCGTCATGTCTGACTCTGTGTGATGCTATGGACTATACAGCCCGCCAGACTCCTCTGACCATGGGATTCTCCAGGCAAGAATACTGGAGTGGGTTACTATGCCCTCCTCCAGGGGATCTTCCTGATCCAAGGACTGAACCAGTGTCTTTTATGTCGCCTGTATTAGCAGGCAGATTCTTTACCACTGAGCCACCCAGGAAGCCCCTCTTTTGCAACACCTCACCAAGTTCCTCTGTCCATGAGATTTCCAGGAAATTACCTTAAGAAGCAAGTGGTGTTCTTAAGGTAGCTCCACATTCCCTCTTCCGTGCGTTCATTCGCTTCCCAGCTAGCATGACTATTATGTTTCACTCACCAAGAATTGCTCTCAGCATCAAGGAACTGCTTATCCTAGGGTCATACTCCCTATTGTGGGTGGCTGACAGCCAGTGGTCGGTTCGCGTGTTGATACAAAGGCCTGATTCTCACCCCCTGCCTCGGTTTATGAGAACTCCAAAGGGCTATTGTAGCTTTTCAGAGTAACCTCCGTGCCACCAACCTATAGGCAGTACTGTTGTCTCAGGTGCAACCACAGCATGGGTCAGCTTCTCCTCATTCCCAGTTCTGGCCTGGGTACAGAGAGGTGTATATTCTGTGAGAATTCTTCCCCAGACCTTCACTCAGTACTCTATTTCAAAGTCTGCCCCAGGAACACATTCTAAAATTACAGGCTTAATTACAGATTACATATTTAATCATTAATCTCCATAAAAACTTGGCTTTGAGGTGCCACCTAATCAAATCAATATGTCAGTGAAGAAGTTCATCTGAAGTAATAAAGATGCAGACGATAACTGAGAGGCTGTCAAAATGGGCAAGGGCAATTTTGATCTTGCCTAATAGTACCATCTGATACCAACAATCTGAAATCTGTCAGGGATCGATGACTCAGAATAAACAACCTGACAACTTCACCTTGGATTTATTTAGGTGTTATTTTTCCTTGCATTCTGATGCAATTTTGAAACTATAAATAGTATACAGTGCTGGCTGCTTTATTTAAAGTTCAATGAGTGAATGGCCCCCATCTGTAGAAATTTGTCTGCCATCATTCCAAAATCAGATGAAGTAATTGGGAGATTGAAAACAAAACAAAACAAAACAAAACTTTGGTAGGCCCCAGGAAATGTAAAATGTCATCCAGTCAATCTGTATCAGATTGACTACCAGTTGAAGCCAAATAAAGCTTGAAATACTTGCCTTGATGCCAAGTTTCAGTGTTGATTGAATATGAGCAAAGCCCTGGAAAGAAATTTGAAGACAATGAAGTAGAACTCTCTACTTAGCAAGAGAGACTCAAAGTTCAAATGGAATCTGTGAAAGACCTTCTGTGGATCTAAAAAGAAAGTTGTTAGGACTGTGTCTTAGAGTACAAAGTGAGCTTTATTCAGCACCTAACATATGAGATTATTTCATATAAATTATAAGATAAATGAAGGGCACTTGGTGCATATTTTGTCACAAGATTACCCTTATGGCACAGATGATTCTTAAAGAACTCATTTAATTATGTCAGATATGGTTTTTGACAACACTTTTAAACCTGTGCATGAATACTCAGAGGTGTCTGACTCTTCGCAATCCCTGAACTGTCGCCTGCCAGGTTCCTCTTGTCCATGGGATTTTTCAGGCAAGAATGCTGGAGTGGATTGCCATTTTCTCCTCCAGGGCATCTTCCCAACCCAGGGATTGAACCTGTGTCTCTTCCATCTCCTGCTTTGCAGGCATATTCTTTACCTACTGAGTCATTGGGGAAGCCCCTTTTTAAACCTGAAGGGGGCAAAAATTTATTGAACTGAAACTGCAAGTTCGTCTCTTGGAAGAGATGTCTGTTTGAATGAAATTTGTTGACATCAATGTGTAAAATGAAAATTCAGAAACATTTTACTGTTTTCATAACACTGGACAAGTCAAGGGGTCAGAAACTTTCCTAAGTCACCTTGTCAGGGCTGGAAAGTCTAACATTGATGTATAGAACTCTCAGGAGGTAAACTGAAACAAAGAACATAATGGAAATTATAAGCAATTGTTATTGCCTATGCGTGATTTTTTTCTTCCATGTAAAACTGTATTACTGCAAAACCATTTGACTGTGATGCCTCATTTTCATCTATAGCAAGATCAAGATGTACTGGTTTTTCTCAACACTATGTTAAAGAAGGTGTGTGGGGAGGAGAATCCTTTTCTTTCATTTCCCACAGAGTACTTGTGAAATGGGCAACAAAAATACTTTTGTACAAATTATATCAGTCCTGTATCAATTAGAGTGTTTGGCTGCAAGGAATACATTATCAAATTTAAATTGGCTTGGACTTCCCTGGTAGTCCAGAATCCACCTGCCAATGCAGGGAACACAGATTTGATCCCTGGTTCAGAAAGATCCCACATACCTCAGGGCAACTGAGCCTGTGTGCCACCACTACTGAAGCCCGCACGCCTAGAGCCTGTGCTCCGCAACAAGAGAAGCAACTGCAACGAGAAGCCCATGCACCACAGCTAGAGAGTAGCCTCTGTAACTAGAGAAAGTCCAAGAGTAGCAATGAAGACCCAGCTTAGCCAAAAAAAGGATGAAATTGGCTTAATAAAGAAAAAATATATCCAGGAAGAGAAGTCTGGAATAGGGCAATCCCAAGGTTAATTCAACACTGTGCCAGAGCTGAGGGTCAGTTTTCCCCTTTGATTTCCTTGGCTTTCCATCATTTTTCTCTATTCTCTATCTTTCTTAGAGTCTATGCAATTTTAATTGCAATGTATCATACACATTTCCTGGAAAGTATACAAATTATGAATGTACATATTAATGAATTTTACTTACTGAGCATACCTGAGTAGATTTATTTAAGACATACCTATCCAACTAAAGAAGAGCTTTTTGAGCATCCCAAGAGCCCCTCAAACTCTCTACCAGTTTTAATTAATACCCAAGTGTAACCACTGGATTGATATCTAAGACTAAAAATTATATTTGGATATTTTAACTTAATAGCAATATAATCCCATAATATATATTCTTCTGATTCTAATGTTTCTTTCTTCTAAAAGTGTATATAGTTTGCTATTACACCAATACCTCACAACTTTATGTATTCCTTCTAATGTAGGTGAATCTTGGACTGTTTTGAATGGTGGAAGTTTGACAATTTTGGTAAAAATGTTTTGGTGAAATAGGAATTAAATTTTGGTAGGGGAATACCTAGACATAAAATTTTGGGGTCATAGGGTATATCTTCAGCTTTAGCAAACACTGAAAAACAATTTCCCAATTTGTTTATACCAACTTGCACTCCCACCAGGAGTATTATGAGAGTTATAGGTTGTGTACTTCTGCAACTCTTTGTATCTGGTGTGTTTTCTTTCCTTCATGCATTCTGGTAACATAATGGTAAGCATTATAATTTTCCTTTCTCCAATGACTAAGGAAACAGAACACTCTTCCTTATGTTCACTTGTAATTTGAATAGATTAAGTACTTCTTGATTTTTTTGGCCAATTTTTAAAATAGATTGCCTATATTTCCTTTATTGCTTTGTAGGGTTGTCTTCTTTTTCTCCCTTGCATATTCTGGGTATAAATTCTTCTTTGGATACTGCAAATATCTTCCTTCTTACATGCTATACCTTATATTTTCATTCATTTAATAGTGTTTTTTGAGGAAGAAAAGTTCTTAATTTTGATATCAGTTCAGTTCAGTTCAGTCGCTCAGTCGTGTCTGACTCTTTGTGACCCCATGAATCACAGCACGCCAGGCCTCCCTGACCATCACCATCTCCCAGAGGTCACTCAGACTCACGTCCATTAAGTCCGTAATGCTATCCAACCATCTCATCCTCTGTCTTCCCCTTCTCCTCCTGCCCCCAATCTCTCTCAGCATCAGAGTCTTTTCCAATGAGTCAACTCTTCCCATGAGGTGGCCAAAGTACTGGAACTTCAGCTTTAGCATCATTCCTTCCAAAGAAATCCCAGGGTTGATCTCCTTCAGAATGGACTGGTTGGATCTCCTTGCAGTCCAGGGGACTCTCAAGAGTCTTCTCCAACACCACAGTTCAAATGCATCAATTCTTCGGTGCTCAGCCTTCTTCACAGTCCAACTCTCACATCCATACATGACCACTGGAAAAACCATAGCCTTGACTAGACGGACCTTTGTTGGCAAAGTAATGTCTCTGCTTTTGAATATGCTATCTAGGTTGGTCATAACTTTCCTTCCAAGGAATAAGCTTCTTTACTGAATTCATTTATTAATTCTAGTGCTTTTCAATGGAAGCTTTAGGGTTTTCAATATATAGTATTGTGTTATCCACAAACAGTGATAATTCCCTACTTCATTTCCAGCGTGGATGTCTTTTATTTCTTTTTCTTGTCTGATTGTTGTGACTAGGACTGACAACACTATGTTACATAGAACTGGTCACAGTGGGCATGTCTGTCTTCATGATTTTAGAGAAAAGGCTTTCAGCTTTTCACCTTTGAGTATGATGTAAACTGTAGATGGGTCATAAATGGCCTATATTAGGTTAAGCTTTGTTCTCTCTATATCCCCCTTTAATGAGAGTTTTGCAATTTATTGGTTAGCATGTGTTACTGGAGGATTTGTGGAGAAATTAAAACGTATATGATTGTTTTTATGCTACATAAACATAGAATTACATTCAGAAAATATTTGAACATCTAAAAGTGAACAGAAAAAAAAAATCAGAAACTATTATCTTCCCAAGATATTTTCCAGGGATAGGGAAAATTCAGTGTTGGCAAAACTTAATAGTCCCTTCCTGTCTAGACATTGTGTCCAGTCAATTTAGTAAAGTCATTACATATGGATAACATGTTCATTATTGAGCTAGTAGGATCTTCAGGAAATGAGAAGAAGCATAAAACATGGCTCCTACTTGAAGAAAATTACAGATTAGTTTTGGAGATAAGACATTCATATAGTGATAAGTACTAATATGAGTTAATACTGTGAAAGTTTAATAAGAAGTATGCCTAAGGAGAAAATAAGTAGAACTGACAAAAATTACATATTGGAGAAGTTTCTGTGAACTAATTCAAGTAGAGATTTTCTGTCATAGTGGCTGTAATCAGGCCTCTATTCACAATTCTGGGGCTATTCAGAAATATATATTAAATAATTTATTAATGGTCTGTCCACACATTCCAGTCTAACAGAACTTATAACAAATTAGTCAGGGCCAAAGATCCCCACAGTGAGATTGTTATAATCACAGTAGAAACCGAGGAGTCTACTCAATTTCATCATCTCTTACCATCCTCTCTTAGTACAAATAAGAGACACCATATTTCTTCCCAAGAATGCTGTTGTCCCTTTTACCAAATATATTTCAACACCTTGATGAAGAGAATACTATCTTGATCTTGTGCAGGAAAAAAAAGTGAAGGGTAAGGATTAGGTCATGATTGCAACTCATAAATTTATTCCAGCATTCCTATCCTTGGAAAATGTTTAATTTTGGTGGGGAAATGATTACGGTTACCTACTCAATTCCCTAGGATTCCCTCTAACCTTATAAATTGAAATTCTGTTTTATTTCTGCTGACAGTAAATTTCAATGGAAAAAAAATAAGACTAGATATTTTTAGTTTCTTTACACCTTAAGGTGGCCAAAAAGATATCAAAATTAGTCAATGGGTAGGCTTATTAAGGAAGTTTTTTTGAAATAACTGATATATGTCAGTCTTCCAAATAGTGTTTACCCTATGATTATTGGATTCAGAGTTAGGAGTCAGTCAAGAATTGGGGGATCATTTATATGCTACTCTTAAGGCTTCTCATATTAGTGGCTACCTCCTCCTTTTGACTCCAGTAGCTACTACTATTTTTCATCCAGTTTCCATATCTGGTTTTCCTATTGCAGTTTCCCTACTCATGGTGTAATTGTCTTTCTATTGCTGAATTATCCTGTTTTTCCATAGTTAGGCTGCTTTCTAAATTCCTGTTTTATCATAGCCTCCAGCTGAGTCTCGTCTGGTAGAATCACCATGCTGCTTTTCTTCTGTTCTTTCTTTCAGCCTGGGAGATTCAGTATGGTTATCCATGATTAGTGCCTTTGTGGGAGAACTGGAAAGTTGAGCTCATCTGGGACCTCTCAGGGCCTCTCCACATTGTATTTCTAGGTGAGTAGTCAGACTTCTTACATGGGGACTTAAAGGTCCAAGAGGGAATGTAGAAGCCACAGGATTATTCTTATCTAGTCTCACAATTTCAGAAATTAATTTGTATTCTATTCCATTGGTTAATAAGTACATATACCCAGAGAAGATTCAAGAGGAAAGCAATTCAACTTCACATCTTAACTGGAGGAATAGCAAAGATTTTTCAGCCATCTTTAATATACCAGAGGTTGTTTTCTTATTTTCATAAATCCTTAAAGGGGTGAAAATGATCTACATACCATAGATGAATATAAAAATCAATTTGGAGAAAGGTAAAATAGGTCAAATGTCAACTGAAAGTGAAAGAAGTATAATTATAAAAAGGAGAACAAAATAAGAATTTAAACTCCCAGCAGACATTGTTGAGGCAGTGTGGACCTAGAAGGGGAGGAACAGGATTAAATACCTTATAGAGACTCATATTCTTTAGGAATCTTAAAAATAGGCAGTGATATACAAACTAAGAATAATGAGTTCCATTAGAGATTCTGCAAGTCTCTGATCAGGAGCTCTTGAGTTTATCACATTACGCTCAGGAGGGACCATGGAACTCTCATCCATAAGCATGAACCTTACTGGTGCTGAGACACCCAGCTCTGATGACCAAACCCAGGACCTGGTTGTTCTCCTACCAAAGTTCAGACATTATAGCGCAGAACCCACCTTGAAACTTTTGTAATTTTTTCTACTCAGGGATCTCTGATTAAATAGATTTCTCACACTATGTAGTCCCTCCTTACAGTATTTCAAAATTTTATTTGGAGAGGAGAGGCATAATTAAGTTTGAAAAAAATATATAATAGTCAACATACCTTTCATTTGTTATTTTTTCACCATCATTCTTTATTCCTGCTAAATGCACAATATACAGAAGAAAAATAAAATATTGGCCCACCATCAGAGAAACGTGATTTCCTGAGTGAATGACCCACATGCTTTCTCTTGAGCACCACTATGACAAACCAAACCTTCATGAGACTGCAGTTGGCAGAAGAATCTGATGCCATAGAATTACATTTCATGAATAAGATGCCCAGGAATCAAATAATGCCCTTTATTCTATGGATGCTATTGTTTAATCAAATCCATGAAACATGATTCATTTAATCTTCTTAATATAAAGGATTCCAGCTCACATTTCTTCATTAGGTTTTTAAAAATATTCTTTGTAACCATATGTTTTACTCTGCCTGAGGAATCATCTACTAATTACTCTTTTTCCCCAAGGCAAATAAATACCTTAAAATGTTAAAAAAAAAAAAAAAGAACAAAAAAAACTAAAAATATTTTTAAGCTAGTTACATTGGGCTTCTTTTATAATGTTTTATTAAAATAATTTCCATTTGAACTTCATTATTTCTTCAAGGCATTAGCTTTAATTGATCTAATTTTAATGATTTCTTACATGATGCATGTCACTGGTTTATATCAGCATTCTGTCATCAGCTAAATAAACAACTTCTCCTTGGTATATTTTCTCTGTAGTTAAAATCACATCCATAAGTCCACCTTTTTCAGAGTTTACAATTAGACTTTTTTTTAAGAACTCACATATTAGATGAGCTAATGCAAATTTATGAGACATTTATCAACAGAACAGAATTTTACAAAAAAAAAAAAAATCTAGTATCAGAGACCTGATCAGTTCCTGAACTTAATTATGTGTCCTTCAAGTAACCTGTACAAAAATTCTGGAAGTTATCTACTTACCACTCACTTTTATTGCTTTCATTATTCAAGGGACAAATATTTCTTGAATGCTGTTAGGAAGAAGTCCTTGGTCTCTTCAGTTCAGTTCAGTCTCTCAGTCGTGTCCGACTCTTTGTGACCCCATGAACCACAAAACACCAGGTCTCCCTGTCCATCACCAACTCCTAGAGTCCACCCAAACTCATGTCCATTGTGTCGGTGATGCCATCCAACCATCTCATCCTCTGTTGTCCCCTTCTCCTCCTGCCCTCAATCTTTCCCAACATCAGGGTCTTTTCAAATGAGTCAGCTCTCCACATTAGGTGGCCAAAGTATTGGAGTTTCAGCTTCAACATTAATCCTTCCAATGAACAACCAGGACTAATCTCCTTTAGGATTGTCTGGTTGGATCTCCTTGCAGTCCAAGGGACTCTCAAGAGTCTTCTCCAACACCACAGTTCAAAAGCATCAATTCTTCTGTGCTCAGCTTTCTTTATAGTCCAACTCTCACATCCATACATGACTACTGGAAAAAACCATAGCCTTGACTAGACGGACCTTTGTTGGCAAAGTAATCTCTCTGCTTTTTAATATGCTATCTAGGTTGGTCACAACTTTCTTTCCAAGGAGCCTTGGTCCCTTAGTTCCTCACAAACTCTGACAACTGTGAAGTTAATATATTAGAACAATGACATATATAGGAAGGAGTTTAAAATATTTTAGACACTGAATTGTCTCTTAAAATTTCTTTTAAAACTAGAGTAAGAGGTCTAAAGTTCAAAGAAATTTTTACTTAATTCATAAAATGATATATACCCCTTTGCTTTCTCTCTGTCCATATAAAACAAGCATAATCTTTGTTTATAAAAAGCATAAAAATATATTGCTAAAGTATAAGGAATCTGTCTAGGAAGACAATTTACTGTTGTACAACTTTGTTATCAATTTCAGCTTGATCTCATTTAGAATATATAGCTTCTCATTTTTAACTTTTTTACTTATATGCTTACCTAGGCAATTTATTCAGTTATCCAGTACATGATATAGGGGCTTATTATTGAGAAAATTCTTTATATACCTTGCAATATGGCAGTGAACAAGACAGAATCTATAGTCTCATGGAGTTAGCATATAGCATTTCTTGAACAAAACAATCTCCAAAATCACTTGATGCTCTGAAGCTGACTTCTTTAGATTCATTAATTCATCCATGAATTTTGAATCCACGTTATCTTTCCATTAACTACTGTTTGTAATGTTTTTGTTAAAGGTCAGGTCTCTCTTTAACCTCAGTTATTATTTTCCTCATATTTTAACCAGACTATGGTTTTCATCATATTCACTCCACTTATCTCTTCTCTTGTTTGGTAGCTTTCACTTCCAAGCTATCTTCAAGGTTAAACTTTGGGTTCAAACTAGCCGCTAACATCGTTCAGTTATTAGCCTGTATGTGGTTCCCTTCCTTGTCCTTGCAGTCTAAATTAGGTATCCTTTCTATATTTTTGATGTCATAGCACTTAAAACAGTGTTTATTGTTTCGTTTGTTTACAATGCTTGTATTCCAAGCAAACTATAATATACTCTCTGAGGCAAACATGTTTTTGTATATGACAAGGGATATAGTGGCAATATATTTAATAGTGACAATATAGTGGCAATACATATAATGTTAAAGGAGAGTCTTCTTCCATACATAGCTTAAAATCATGAATCTTGTGATTGGCCAATTAAAGAAGTAAAAGGATAATAATTCAAAACTAGGAATGAAACTGTACCATGTGTGAGTAGTTCACGTGTGGATTCCCTGTACATGGACTTAAATAACAACCCCACACTTCTTCCCTGCAAACAAAATAAACAACAAAACATCTCAACTCCTAAGAAACACCTTCCAACTTGTTAGTTCTATATAACAGGTTAAAAAAACAATGATAAAAGTAATGCGATAGCTGTATTGGAAATGTATCTTATCAAGTAAACTGGCTAGTCATAGTATTCCCCTTAACCCCATATATGTTGTTAATGTCATTGATCCATCATACCTATAAGATATTTTCAGGAAAGCAACTTGATTAATTACAGTTTATAATGACAGACATAGCAGCGGCCGTCACTCTGCTAGGTGGTATTGAGTTGACAGGCCTAGGAGTCTGCCTGAAGGCCATTGATCACACAAGAACTTTAAGTGATAGAAGACAGTTCTACCTAAGAATCAGTCTTTTCAAGAGTACCTAAGACAAAAATAATTACCTTGGCCCAGGAGTGTTTTCAAAAGTGTACAAGTTTATTTCTCCCAGAGGATTTTGCTAGTTTATCCATAAAACAATGATGCTGTAACCTATAAAATCAAGCAGAAATTACTCCTGCCAGTGTTATAATAAACTAGTTAATATTGAGTACTTTTATGAGGCAAGAACTAAAACAAATTCTTCCTGAAAACACTGGATACATTGTTAATTTACATCATTGAAAAAAAAAAGGTTTTTACAGTATGGAGATCTATATCTATCCAGTTTTATCTATTCCAATTGAATGTACAATAATGAAGCCTGATTTAAAGGGTCTAGTGCAAAAGGAGAATGTGGGGCCTGTTGTTTAAAAGAATTAAAACTTTAAAGGCAGAGACGGTAAATCATTAAACCAAACACAGGGCACTGTTTAACTGAGTAGATTGCATGCCCTGGCTATAATTTAGAGTTTTTATACCAAATACCTTGCTATATTTGTATGTGTGCCTGTGTGTGTGTGTGTGTGTGTGTGTGCTTAGTCATGTCCAACTCTTTGTGACCCATGGACTGTAGTTCGCCAGACTCCCAGTCCATGGGATTTTCCAGGGAAGAATACTGGAGTAGGTTGTCATTCCTTCTTCAGGGAACCTTCCGGATCCAGGGGTCAAACCATCATCTCCTGGGTCTCCTGCATTGGCAAGAGGATTCTTTACCACAGGGCCACCTGGGAAGCCTTACTATATATATAGTTACAAAAAAAAAAACTTTTGTCTTCTAGAATAGGCACAGTTATCAATATTTGCACACAAAGAGACTGTAGCACAGAGAAGCATCCTGTGTTTAGCTAAAGTTTCCCAGGAAGTCAGCAGGAACACTCAGGCAATAACCTAGGATCCTAACTCCAGCTAGCTCTGTTTACTTTATCAGGTTTCATCTCCAAATAGAACTGCAATTTCAACAAATGGCAAAGACATTTATGACCAATATATCCTGCTTCCCCTTAAAATATCACCTCTGCAGTCGATTCTAAGAATTTAATTGTATGAGACAAACAACAACTGTTGCTTTTGTGAATTACTTTTTTGCCCCATTCAGAGTCCAAAACATTACCAGATTCAGGAAATGAAAAAACTCATAAAGCAGCAGCTCTTTTCTATCCAGTGCAGCTGAGAGATGCAATTAATAAAAATAGAGAGACTCAACAGCCTAGCAGCATCCAAAGTAATAACACCTTTTGTGAATATGAGACATAGGTCCCGGGGCATCTTGAGGCAGGATTCTGCGCTATTGATTACATTGTCAGACAACACATTTCATATCACTGAACACGTCCTGTATCAGGAGATGTGGGAAAGGGACACTAGAGGAAACATAAATTTCAGAGGAAACAGGAGTGCCTATGAACCTCAGCATGCATTTCTGAGAGCAAGAAAGGTGATCTCGTTTGGGAGGCCAGTTTCAGGAGTCCTCATAAGCATCAATAGCTGGGGAAGAACTTAAGCACCTAAGTACAGACAACATGGCATGAAATTCCAAGCTATGGCAAATATTGTTTCCTAGGAACTGCCACAAGGCTCTCAAATTTCTCATCTTGGCTTTCACACGTTTCACAAATTTTTATATACCAGATCTTATACTTAGCCATATTGGCTCCTGTGATGAAACCAGTTCTGTTTATTATATGCAAGTATTAATTCAATGCAACTTCCCTGTCATTCCATGACCTATATCCACAAATTTTGTCTCCTATTAATCACTCTAGCAAATTAAGATTTCTAGTCAAGAGGTTTCGTCAGATATTTGATAAGAAAGGAGGGATCCTCAGCATGTCAACTTCATTCTCTTCAATGATTATCCTTTTAAACTGATGAACAGAAAGTTTCCAGATTCTCTTTTTCTAATTTCTCTAACTTACCTTTTACTCACTCTGTTTTCACAGTTCCCAGCTGGCCCCTCCATTTTTTAACTGAAAGGCAGGAAGGGCATTTGTTGGGGCACAGGCATTTCTAACCAAGAAAAGTCTTTCCAGGCAGAATTTGTGTGTGTGTGTGTGTGTGTGTGTGTGTGTGTGATTCAGAGATCCTATTAGCTGCCTAAGTCCCTTTCAGTGTATCATAGACTATGTTGAACATTATATGTACATAATTTCTAGGTGTTTATAAACACTACACATGGAAATGTCATTCACACTTCAAAAGCAAAGTAGGGATGGAAATAAGTTTTAAACATACCTATGTGAAGGAAAAGCTATAGTTTGCTTTTGCGAAGGGGATGGTGGCAGGTAGAAATGGGCAGATGACATAAATTGGTAATACCCAGTGTCCTGAGATGGGTGAAACTGAAGGTGGGACTCTCTTTATCATGAATATTTAGAGAATAAAACACAGTTTCTAAATTTTTCTTTTTTCTGTTGAATTAAATTAGGCAGAATGTGTGTCCTCCTATATAAAATCTCTCCTGACAATACATTCTGTAAATATCTCTATTGTTATTTTTGTTGTTTAGTCGCTAAGTCATATATGACTCTTTTCTGATTCATGGCCTATACCCTCCCAGGCTCCTCTGTCCATGGAATTTCCCAGGAAAGGATGCTGGAGTGGGTTGCCGTTTCCTTCTCTAGGGATCTTCCCCAGTCAGGAATCAAACCCGCATCTTGTGCATTGGCGGGTGGGTTCTTTACCACTGAGCCACCAGCGAAGCCCCCAGATATGTCTGTTACAGAATAAGTTTTACTCTGTTTTCCCCATTTTTTATATTTATCTATCTGAAGTTGTATACTTTTTTGAAACAAAAAGGTATGCTAATTGCTGTTTGATCTGCAGAACCTAATATAATGTATGATAAATCAAATCCATAAAACACCTGCAATTTTAATAATGTATTAAACTTTTACACCTTGTTAGCCCTTGTGTTAAATTCTGGCACTCATAACATTGGTTTATCTTCATAATAACCCAGTGATTTCAATATTTCTCATTGTCTCCATTTTACTAATGGGGAAGCCAAGGCTTACAATTTCACAAGCACTAAATTTAGATTTTACATTCAGAGATGATCAATAATCAGAAACTCCTTCCTAATTAAGAGTTTCTTCAATTCCAGCAACAGCATCTAAGTACTGAGATGTAAATAAAGGAAAGTCTCAGGCTCTTGTGGGTCCCCAGAAACAAAGCTTAGGAGGAGGTACACACGAGCAGCTCAAGTCCTATATGCTTGGCTGGAGCAACAGCCTGTCTTGAATTTAGGAGTATGACCACTAAGGTAACTGGCAGAAGGGGGTGTTTCATTCCACTTAAAAAACAACACATCTAGACCACATGTTCTTATTGTCCAGATTTTATCTAACTTGCTTCCTCCCATGTGCAAGAAGAGAAGGTATGGATATGTATTCCATCTTTGTGTCTTATTTCCTTTAGATTGCTACTATATAGAGAACCATAGCTGTTCCTGTCTATTTTATGTCATTCTGAAACCTTTTTGTTTTAAACATTGCTCTTTGAATTACCAGTTTGGTGGAAGGGGACAAATTAACCAGTGGATACAAATAATGCTCAAAATTCTCCAAGCCAGGCTTCAGCAATACGTGAACCGTGAACTTCCAGATGTTCAAGTTGGTTTTAGAAAAGTCAGAGGAACCAGAGATCAAATTGCCAACATCCGCTGGATCATCCAAAAAGCAAGAGAGTTCCAGAAAAACATCTATTTCTGCTTTATTGACTATGCCAAAGAATTTGACTGAGTGGATCACAACAAGCTGTGGAATATTCTGAAAGAGATGGGAATACCAGGCCACTTGACCTGCCTCTTGAGAAATCTCTATGCAGGTCAGGAAGCAACAGTTAGAACTGGCCATGGAATAACAGACTGGTTCCAAATAGGAAAAGGAGTACATTAAGGCTGTATATTGTCATCCTGCTTACTTAACTTTTATGCAGAGTACATCATGAGAAACACTGGGCTGGAAGAAGCACAAGCTGGAATCAAGATTGCCAGGAGAAATATCAATCACCTCAGATATGCAGATGACACCATCCTTATGGCAGAAAGTGAAGAGGAACTAAAGAGCCTCTTGGTGAAAGTAAAAGAGGAGAGTGAAAAAGTTGGCTTAAAATGCAACATTCAGAAAACTAAGATCATGGCACCCAGTCCCATCACTTCATGGGAAATAGATGGGGAAACAGTGGAAACAGTGGTAGACTTTATTTTTTGGGGCTCCAAAATCACTGCGGATGGTGACTGCAGCCATGAAATTTAAAGGTGTTTACTCCTTGGAAGGAAAGTTATGACCAACCTAGATAGCATATTCAAAAGCAGAGACATTACTTTGACAACAAAGGTCTGTCTAGCCAAGGCTATAGTTTTTCCAGGAGTCATGTATGGATGAGACAGTTGGACTATAAAGAAAGCTGAGCGCTGAAGAATTGATGCTTTTGAATTATAGTGTTGGAGAAGACTCTTGAGAGTCCCTTGGACTTCAAGGAGATCCAACCACTCCATCCTAAAGGAGATCAGTCCTGGGTGTTCATTGGAAGGACTGATGTTGAAGCTGAAGCTCCAGTACTATGGCCACCTGATGTGGAGAGCTGACTCATTTGAAAAGACTGTGATGCTGGGAAAGATTGAAGGCAGGAGGAGAGGGGGACAACAGAGGATGAGATGGTTGGATGGCATCACTGACTCAATGGACGTGAGTTTGAGTAAACTCCAGGAGTTGGCGATGGACAGGGAGGCCTGGAGTACTGAGGTACATGTGTTGCAGAGTTGGACACTACTGAGTGACTGAACTGAACTGAACATGGCTTGATTTTGTTGTACTTTCTTCTGTAGTAGCTAGTACGTTATTTCTGCATTCTTTTTTATACTTTCAGTACAAAGTAGAAGAAAATCTGTCTCCATTACTTCTTTCTCTTTCTGCCCACTAGTACTTCCAGTACTTCCCCCAAAGGAGGAAAAATTGAAATGATTGGTCAGAGCTAAGAACTGAGTATAATATAAAAAGCCCCCAATCAACGGTGAGGTTTGCTTCCAGTTCTTTTACCCAAATGCAGCATTCTCTCTTCTGCCTCTGGATTCATGAGGTAGGCACATGTGGGGCAAAGTCCACAAGGCTCTTTCGTTCCAACTCAGACTAGAGAGAAGGGATGAATGTGAAGCATACTTTCCCTTCTTGTCTGTGTAACTTGTAGGATAAAAAGATTCAACGTCAATGCCACAGATCTCCCAAATGGGAAGGATTAGGACAGTATACTTTGGCTTGCAGGCTGATGTTTCATGAAGGAAAAGAAAATACAAAATAAATCCAGAAAACCCCTGCATGCGTTTGTGTAATATGGTTGGCTGGCGATAAATAATGTTGGCTGTTTACTTTCCATAACTATTGTTTTTTGTTTTTGTTTTTTAACGTCATCAACGCCAGAAAGGTGGAATGATGAATGATGAGATTTGAATACCAAAGCACCACCTTGCATACTTAACAACTATATGTTTCTTCCCTCTACTTCACAGTCCTCCAGAGATAGTTTAGGCAAAGAGGAGAGGTATTGAGAAATAGGGGAAGGAATTTGAAGAGACAGAGAGAAATCCCTAGCCCAACAATTGGACCAGGATATTTCCTGGGGCTCAGTCACTTAGATTCCTTGCTTCTGTGGCTGGGTAGGGCAAATCTTGATTGTCATCTACAGATACTCAAACTCTTCTTACAGTCAGCAGAGCACACAGCCAGTCAACAGGCTTCCATTTCCCATGGCCCTGGTGGCCAGATGATTAAATTCTAAGTTGCGTACTACTGAATTTTGCTCTCTCCTTGTCCCTCTCTTTGCCATTGTCTGGCACATAGATGTCATGGCAGATGCAGATGCCAGGAATTCAGAGATGAAAGTATACCATGAGGATGGTAGGGCTACCCTAAGCAGGCTTTTTATTATGAAAAAGAAAAGTAAGCATCTTTAATGTTTAAGCCATTGTGTCTTGGGTCTTTTTGTTTTATCAGTTTAGACTATACCCAAACTAATCCAGATGAAGGGGTTCCTCAGAAATGTGGCCTATTGTCTTTCCCTGTATACCATTCCCCACACTTTCTCAATTACAATGATCCTAGTTCACACCACAGTTTTCAAGACATTGTTGGTTCCAATATACTTGTAAGCTAAAGTACCATTTTATCTCTAGGTACAAAGAGTTATGTATTTCTTCCTCTTCGCTGACATTCTTCAAAGTTGATGATAGCTTCTTTTCATTTTAAAATCAGGTAGTCATATTCTTTTTAGTCCTCCTATTTTTAATTCTTACCAAGAATAAATGAAAACTTTTGGATATTTATGAATTCACCTTTGCAAATACAAGTACAGAGTGATGGATGGTGCCCGACTCTCATCAATTAGCAATTTCAACATGCTTTTTTCCCCCTCACCAGCCTCTCCATAGTAAATGCATTTCCTCTTTGAAACAGTTTTCACTAAAATGCATAGCAAACATTACTCCAAAGAATAGCTCAAAGGAAAAAATACACAATATAAATTTCCATACATTTTAAGATGTCTGTGGAAAGTATGATGTTATAACTTAAAGGATCAAGAACTTTTGATTAGACCTCCTGGGTTCAAATATCATCCATTATCTATAAATACTGGTCGAATTTACCTCTCAGACCTCAGTTTCTCATCTATGAAGGAAAATAGCAGTAGTTGCCTAATGTGGACTAAATGAGCTTATACCTGTAATGTGTAGTTTGTAGAATGAATAACATGTTGCTGACACATGGCAGCCACTCACTCACTGTTAATTCTTCTTGTAGTTAATGCTTTGAGTCTTTCCTAAATCCATCTTCACAAGTAATTGACAGTGTATTTGAAAGCAGTGTCTGAAGCCAACATGTTTGCCTGGTTTAGGGAGAGTGAATGTTTTGTCAAGCGGTTGGGGCCTACTCCAGATTCACAGAAACAACACAAAATGCTTACTGAACTGAAGAATACTAATTATACACCCTATTTATAATAATCGTACAAAGTCTCATTACCTACAGCAGTCACAATGCATTCATCTCATTTCTGTTTAGGCTGGGAAAATTACAGGAAGGCCTTGTCATTCTTTTTGGAGTTTTCTGTATTTGGTGACATTTCCCCAGCTTGCTGCAAAACAGCAGCTGCAATTAATTACTTTTTGAATCGACTAGAGGACAGCTTGTAAGTTTTCTGCTGCCCTCTGTCAATTCTGGCACAATGAATTCTTTTTCAAAGTTGCATTTTACAACCTGCATTTTAAGCATTTCAAAGATTGCAGGGCCTGAACATAAAATAGTAGAGTGGGGGAACATTTTATATTAGCATTTTCCCAGAAAATATAGCACTATAATGATAATCAATCAACTTGGGATCCTAGTGTTTATAATTAACAAATATTTTTACTTTTTAAAAAGTTTGAAACTTTGTAAAATTCTCCTACTAATGGTTGAGTTGACATTATCTTATGCTCTCAAAAGATTAATAAAGATCTCCATCAGTTTGGGATTGTCTATGCTGACCTCATTACCTTCCAAAGTTTTAATCATCTGAAAGCGAGATAGAATGAGAGAGGAAAATCCCAACCTGGAAGTTCTTGTCAGTCCTTTTTAGTCAGTAATTGCAAGTACTTCCACTCTGTTCAGAACCTATGTTAAATGAAATGTCTCACATTTATTTTGTCTTCAAGTTTTCAAGTCATACACAGACACATGTCATAGAATTTTTATGTTACTAGAGCCCATCTCCATAATTGACCTTAAAACGAGGTGGGGGGTTGTGAACTGTACAGGAATTCATATAACCTCAATCAGATAAGTGATTCCCTAGATGATCATTTATAAATGATTTCAGAAAGTATTTTTGATATAGGTTTTATTCACTTTAAACAAAATGATGGTGTTACATATATAAGAAGACGGCATTTGAGATGAGGTAACTATTTCTAATCTATTCCCTTCTTCAGCACCTATCTTGTACCTACTCAATATAAATAGCAAACAATTCTCAGCTTCATGGATAATGGAAGTTAGGCCAATTCAAAATAACCTCTTTTAGATGTTTCTAGACATATATATTGTGAAAATGTGATGTTTAAAGAACACTGCCAGCTGACTCCACGTGGGAACAAAAAGGAATTGTTCAAAAGGTATTGGATATATGAAAATTCAGTTTCCTACAAGTGAATTAAAAGTCAGAGGTAGTCCACTTGTCTTTGTCCTTTTTGTCAACCTGCTCTTTTATTTCAGTAGTAGTAAAACAAGATGTTAGAGGATGATGTTTTGTGTCTCAAATTGACTGAGGTATCAATCTGATAGTTTATTAGGGAATCAAGTATAAATGTGAAACTAACCTTTCATATTCTGATTTTCAAAAGAAATGATCCAAAACTTGTTCCCAGAATCCTGAGTCTTTACATTTACTTCATGAATATAATAAGGGGCCAGAGTGTGAGGGGAAGATATTGTGAGACAAACTGGTAAACAGAATTCTTTAGAAAGAGTTGTTACTTGGCTGAACTCTCACCACCTTCTTTTCAAGGGATAAGAAGTCAGGCACCACCTTCAAACTTCGAACATGAGCTTCCAGGACATCAAAATATAATTTTCAAAACATTAAGTCTCCCATAGATAAACAGTGAATCTAAGACAATAGCTTTTTTAACCAATTAAATGAGTAAAATTGCCTGATAACAAAACAATTATTAAAAAAATAAACTCCAGATACAATTTCAAAGTTAGAAAACTGTGTAATGTCCCATAGGACAAAAAAAAAAAAAAAAACAACCATAGAAATCACCAGTCTTCCATTTTCAAAATATCATTTGCATCTCCACTTATCAAAACTAATTGTAGCTTATCAATATTCTGTAAAATAACATCTAACTTTTCAGAATCTGAGACCTAATTATTAGTAAATAGTAAAAAATGTTAGCTTATTCTGGAATGACAGATGACCTTTGGACAGGCTAGCGAAACAATGCTCTTATATGAATTTGAAAGGGCACATGGTAATCTTTTTTGCCTTATTTATAAGTTTTGGATAGCATCCTTGATAAGGAGATGACTCAGAGTATTTTGAGATATATTCCCTGTAGTCCAAACATAGAGAACAGTGCCTGCTGACTCCTGCCTGAAGAAGGGAAAGTGGACTACAGCAGGAGTCTAATTAGGTCCCTGGGAATGTTGAAGGCAATGGTCAGGCAGACTAAGATCTTTGGTGGTAAAGTCAGTTTAGTGCTAAATCACTAAGATCATTCTGAAACCCCAAGTGTTATAGGAGTGTTCTCCTCTGACCAAGTCTGGACTGTGTGGTCGGTAGATTCCTCTTGGTTCTGACCCATATGGTCTTCTGGAGAGGCACAGGGAGCTCAAGAGAAAGGCTGGATGCCCAGGGGCTGAGCTAGAGGTTACAAGAGACCATCTGGGAAATAGATACATTTGGCAAACCATGAAAAATGCAGGAAAAGGGTGCCAAGCAGGTGGCCTTTGAAGAGCCAACAAAAGTATCTACAAGAGAAATCTAACTTTCATCATTGTCCATGCCTACTCAGGATCACTAACTTTAGCTACCTGCCAGGCCCACAGTGGTAACAAGTAAAACAAGTAATAACTGGCATATGGACCTACAGACTTACCTGCCTCAACCCTCACCCTCGTAGGAAAATGGAGAATGAGAACATGAAGAAAATAGAGAATAGAAGTAATTCACACCCTTCCCCAGGCAGGCTTTCTGCCTGAAGTAGAAAATTGGGAGCTTCTCAGGTGGCTCAGTGGTAAAGAATCCACTTGCAAATGCAGGAGATGCATGAGTCTTGGGTTCAATCCCGAAGGATCTGCTGGAGAGGGAAATGGGAACCCATCCAGCATTCTTGATTGGAAAATCCCATGGACAGAGGAGCCTGGAATGCCCCAGTTCATGGGGTCACAAAGAGTTGGACCCAACTGAGCATGCATACAGATTAAGTAGGAGATTTTTGGGGGAGTGGGCTTCATATATTTCTATAACACATACCACCTGCATACTGCAATGATTTTTTTTTTAAACTAAACCACATTGATTTTTTCCCCTCAGGTTTTTAACATAAAACTGACACATACCATTGTATTAGCTTAAGGTGCACAACATGATTTGATGTATGTGTATACTGTAAAATGTTTTTTGTGTTTTTTTGTAAAATGTTTACCACACTAAATTTAGTTAGAATACATCACTTCATATAGTTATAACATTTTTGCTTCTGGTGAGAATTTTTTAAAAATCTATTTTAGCAACTTTCAAGTATACAATGCAATATCTTTAACTATAGTTGCCATGCTCTACATTCCATCCCCCAAACTAATCTTAACTGGAAGTTTGTACCTTTTGACCATCTTTACCCATTTTCCCAACCACCCACCCCCTGCCTGAAGTAGGTTGAGTCAGAGATTTACCAGGAAGCCAAGTTTAGCATTTTAACTCTTATGTGGGAATGGGTATTCATTTTATTGAATTTCTGAATCGTGAATTTTTATGACAAAAATGACTACTTTACCTGTTTGCTTTCAGTCTGAATGGGAACAGAAAAGTAACGAGCCTGCCCAAGTTTTCAGTGAGGGGCAGGGGAGGAATATAACCCTTTAAATAAAATTGTAAAGGGAGAATGGGAAATAAAAATAAAAATGCACTGTAGTTGCCATCTACATTCCATGCTTTTTCATTAGTGGTAGAAACTGCTTCTTTTATATGAGGAAGCCAGCCAATGGGACTTAGACACATTTCAGGGACCACATCTACTCACCTCACCAAGATCCCACATGACCATTTTGGGGTTTAGGAACTGAATGTAAAACTTCGCCACCAAGATAATAGAGAAGAATCACAACTAAAGAAATAAAAACTATAGTAAATTATACTTCATTCCCAACTTCCACTTTTAGATGTCTGTGCTAAACTTTTTAGGTGTATGATATATAGAGAAATGTATGCTGTTCCAATGGGGAAAACATTTTTTTCCTTTCCCATATGACATAAATTTGAGAGCCAGGAAAATATATGATATTCCTCATAAGTAAAAATATTATATTTCAAGTAAGTAAGTCATTTGAACAAAATCTTTTTCATTTTTAGCGTAGTTTTGCTAAAGATGCTGCATGCTACTGTAGTAACTATAAGGCTTTTGAAATTAAATAATCTTGGGGCTGGATCCCACCTCTACCACATTTTAACATTCTGACTTTGAGCAAGGTATTTAACCCTTTAGACTCTCAATTCTTCATCAATAAAATTGGAATGATATCCACTTCATTACATTTTAAATGGAATTCTCCACCCTTGTATATTTCAAATAGGGATTAGACAGTACACTAATCATTTCATGCCTGACAGAGAAAAAGTATTCAATTTCTTGGAAAAAAAAAAAAAAGACTTGTAATCTTCAAGGCTTATTATAACGTAACTGACCTGGTGAATAGTTTTTCCTTCTAAGCTTGACATGGAGGCTTTGGATTTGAACTTCAAATTCAAATGGCTTGCCATTAGGTCTCGTGAGCTGAACTCTGCTCTTGGGACTACCAGAGTGACATTTGTTTTTCTTAGAATTCTGAGCTGCCTGTCTGCAGCAAGTGACCCTTAGGTTCTGAAGCCAGGCATATTGACTACTCCTCTGCTTCCATAATTCGAAGGGTGGGATCAGTTTTGAAAATCTCTAAACAATTTCAATCCTGGGATAGAAATACTAATATCCAGTCAGCTGGTTTGAATTCCCTGTTGTCTAAAGACAACTTATTAGGGAGGTATGTGTAAACCTTGAAGCTAGCTTGCTATGAAATTTTGAGAAAAAAGTAAAGATTCTTCAGACGGATGTTTTTGTCAGATCCCACTGGGAAGAGGTGGTGGATAAACCAAGGTCCAGAACTAGTGGGATATTCCTGGGTATCCATGACTCCACTTGGGAATGAGGAGCAAGAACTAGCTCAGATACTGTCAGAAAAGTAGAATTCTGAGCATGAATTTAGAAACAGATGCACTAAAAGGCAATAGTGAGGGTGAGATCAGCTGATCAGTTGAGAAAAGGCCAAAGAACCCAAGGTGCAGTGCAAGGTAAACCATTTTGACGCACTCCGAGGGCTCAAAATTTAGCAGTATTTCTACAAAAACAGGGACCTATATTAATTGCATTTAAGAAGGAAAATCAGACCTATTCAGTGTGCATATGAATACCTCTGTCAAAAAACTGGGAAAATGGACTGTCCTGTGGCTAGTCACTCAGTCGTGTCTGATTTTTTGTGATTCCATAGACTGTAGCCTACCAGGCTCCACTGTCCATGGGGATTCTCCAGGCAAGAATTACTGGAGTAGGTTTCCATGCCCTCCCTCAGGGAATCTTTCCAACCCAGAGATCAAACCCAGGTCCTCTGCATTGCAGGTGGATTCTTTACTGTCTGAGCCACCAGAGAAGCCCAGGAAAAATGGATTACATTCATAACTATATAGTATTTGGTAGAGCCTGTTGCAAGTTTGGCACTCTATACATGAGCAAGTCCAATAGTTCAACATAGCCAGCCTGAGAATAGACCGAAGCATTTCTCCATCAGCTCTGGACCCTGTTGGATGAAAGTCCATGAGGATATTAGCTTCCTGTATTCCAGCTTGCACACACTTATTTGATGAGTGGGTCCCATAAAGACTGCAGTTGAGGAGAAGCTCAAGGAGTAAAACGAAAGACCTCTGGAGTCACTCATCATGAGATGAGTGGCTGAAATCAGAGGTGAGGCTGAGGATATTAGTCTAGTCACAGGAGGTATACAATACTCTCACACCTAAGAGTTTAACATGATGGTAGACATCAGACAGGTATAAATAAATGTTAAATTACCAACTGTAATAAAGATTAGAAATGAAACTAAACAGGTTCTATGAGAAAGCAACTAGTGGAGACAGAGACATAATTTTAATGAAGAGAGTCAGAAAAAGACCTATTTGAGAACCTGACCTGTACTCTGAGGTCAAATTATAATCACAATAGAGGACATCAGGGCTCTTCCAGTTTATGGTCTAAAAGCCATGTGAGGGCAAGGGTAAATACCCATTGCTAGCTACATGGATGAATATAGAATGCATTAAATAGTGTCTGGGAGTACTGAATGAGGCCCTGACACAAATTAGCCCCTTTAAGTGCCTGTCATACTGTCTAGAGTCCTAATATTATTCCATTCCCTACAGTCTTGCATTATACTATAGGAAACTTATTTTTAAAAAATTTCACTTCAAACTAATTAATTTAGAGTTATTCTATATGTAAAGAGGTGAGTTTCCATAACCTTCTCTGTCACTAGTCCCAGAGATAAGAGTTATTAATAGTTATTCTATGTCATTATGAGATTCTTCTTCCCAAAAAGCTAGATTCCTCCCATTTCTTTCCCTAAATCTCATACATGTCCTTAATTTTGCCAAACAACACAACACATTTTCAATTCTTTTGCTTTTGGAAAGACCCAATATATGATTTCCCAAAAGCATTTTTTCCTATTATTTAAAATATATTTTCAATTCATTTGTACCCAACTCAAACTGTTGCTTAACAAAAGCCATTTGATTTGACATACAAGCCAAATTTTGAAGATTATCACATCTTCCCCTAAAGCTTTTAAGAGGTAATTGTGTTCTGCCAGACAGCAGTAGAACTAGACTTATGAATAATGGTAAAGTTTGTTCCATAATCAATCAGATCTGGAATTGGAGGGGTTAAAAACAAAGCGAAATAGAAACTCCCAAAACCCAACTGCCCTTGATTACTGGCTAGAGGAAACTGACAAATTTTAAACTCAAAAACAAATGGAAAATGTGTTTAATCAGTGAAATAAGACATGTTTCCAGAAAAGTCAAAAGCTTGGTTTTAGATAAACCTATTAGAGGCTGAGTTCAGTTTACAAATATATTAAAAGAAGAAGAAGCAGGTGAAAGACTTTAGTTCCAGCCAACTGGCTGGCTGCTTGTGCCCTAAGGAAGAACAGATGGATGGAAGAGCCTGAAGGTACTGTACTAGCTAAGGAGAAAATAGACCTTGAAATAGATCACTTAGTCAGTTAACTTAGTTAAAATAAAATTATTTTAACTACTACTCAGCATAGAATGGGTTGCACAGAGTCGGACATGACTGAAGCGACTTCGCAGTAGCAGCATAGAATGGCACAACACGGATAGTAAAGTATTATGTTCCCAAAGGCAGCTCTTGAAAGGCTAGCTTGGCAGCTGTTCATTTCACCTGGAAACTTCAATTTGACATTACAACAAATGAAGTCTGACATGGAACTTTGAGAAGTCTCTAATTTGTTAACATCAAGAGGCAAGTTTTAAAGGGACAGTTTTCCTTTCTGCTCATTATACTTTATCAAAGGTCAGAATCATTTACAGTTTCAAAAATATGCAAACAATTTTGACTGTGTAGTCGTACAAGCTAGGGTCATTCTTCCTCACATTGATTTGGTGAGTCTAAGAAAACTAAAGAATGACAATCACAAAATTGTGAGACATATTTATTTTCAGTGTCATTCTGCCTGAGGGTTCCAGTTTATCTCTTTCCCCAACTAAATCCAAACATTTTTATAGATATCTCACTAGTGATGGGCCATTGATGCTGAACACATAGGTGTTCTCGGAGATTGTGCTGCCCAGAGCTATTTGTTAATGGTAACCATTAATTATTTAAGCTACCTCAGCAATAATTTTGCCAACATATGAGCCTAGAGAAAAGGTTTGTTATTTAAGGGCTAGATTTATAGTTTTGACTTCCACTTTTCTAAAAACACACAGAGAGAAATAAACCTTTAATTAAAGTGAAAGGCTAATAAATATGAGAACATACCCTAATTGCGAATAGATTTATTGGGTTTAGATTTATTGGGCTAACAAAGCACAAATCTCTGGGGATTAGACATCATTGAGATCCTGGGCATCTAAAGAGAAACTAGGTTAGGATTAGTGATTGAGAGCAAGAATGATTTTTCTGGAGTTCAAGCACATGGACAGTATTTTTATGAGATTAAACTAAGACAGATCATAACCTAACACCACATAAAGAGATCCTATTTCTAGATTTTTAAGAATCTTTTGCAGGCTCCAGATCAGCTAAAACGAATTCCACTGACTCTTTAACTTCTGCCCATCATCAGCTCCATCTTTTTTTTTTTCCATTTTCTTATCATACTATATTTTAATACTATTCTTAAACTCCTATACTATACTATACTCCTCTTTTCATCACACCTCATGAGCAAAACCCCATGCCTTATGCTGCCTACTCTCTGCTTTTTCTCTGTTTTCACTCAAGTGGCCAAGCGATATTATTGTTATTATTATAAAAGACCTATTGTTATTAATATAAATTAGAGTTCAGTAGCCTCAAAGGAACCATCAAAGCTGTTTAGCAATCTTACTCAGTTCGCTGATCCTCTGCTCTCTCAATTCCCTGCAATCTTGCCACTTAACGCCATATAAATATATAAACACATATACACTTTTATTGGGCCTCTTTTGTAAAAAGAAACTAATAATAAACAAATCTCTTAGATTTGTTGGAAGAATTAACTGAATATGTAGCTCCTAGAATAATGACCAGCAAAAATAAGAGCTACATAAGTGTTACTTATTGTCATTGTTGCTATTATTGCTATTGTGTATATATAGTTGTTTACTTACTTTCTATTTGCAGACAAGGTAAACTCAGTATATCAGGACTGAATGTATAACATTATTGAACAAACATTTCAGGGGCACCTAGTTCAGCCCCAGTCATCCAATTTTCCAAGCCAAAGCTAAAGAGACACACTTGACCCTTTCTTCTCTCACACCAGTCCATACCCTGCCATCCAGTCCATTTAGCAATCAACGAATGGTAGACACAGTGTGATGTGGTATGCACTAGACTGTCACTCCTCTTTTTTTTCCTCATGTTCTTGAAACTTTTCCTCCATCTAGTTCCTTATACAGCAAAGATTTTGCAAGCACTGCATCTTGTATCATGCTTTTGCTCCACGTGCTCATATCTCATAGAGGGGACATTACTGCCAGTTGTGCAAAAATAAATGCTTCTGCTTTCTGTTTCTCAATTCAGAAATTTTTCTGCCATCTATAGGAAAATGGTTTGGAGTTTAGCTTCATCAGTTTGAAAGGCTAGAAAGTTGTTTCTGGTTTTCCAAGTTGTTCCTTTTGATTTTGTTCTTATTGAAATAGAATACTGTGTTTATTGCAAGAAGGAAGATACATAAAAAGGAAGAAAACAAAATTCACCAATAATTATTCTCTATTATAACTCTTAATACTTCAGCATATTTTCTTTTTTTCACATTACTGAAATGTAAGTTTCTTACAATGATAGTATCTTATTCTAGTTAAAATAACATATCTTATCGAGATCTATCTATATAGTATCAGATACAGTGATACACAGATCAGATACACATGAAGGCTATAAAAGTTAGTAAAATGCCACAGTTGCCTCAAAATAACAGCCAATTGGAAGGGATGAAGACGCATACACATATAGAAGCTGCTCTACTGGCATACCCATTAGGTTCTGAAAAGCTCTCCTCAAAATCAATTTTTGGGTTAGAACAAAGTGCTATAGAAGTAAACACAACATGATTGTTGGGGGTAGTCATACTTGACTGGCTTTTAACTTGAATGTATTTTCCTTTTTTAAAATAAAACTTCACAAGTAATAAGCAATACTATGTATATAACAGTGGTGTTTCTCCAATCTGTAATATGGTGGAGAGAAGTGTATTAAATGTGGGCAGGGGGGAGACACGGAAGAGAGACAGATGAGGCATATGCAGAATATCAATCTCTCTTTTGTGGGAATATCAAGGCTAGAATACAATATTATTGAATGGACAAAGAAATCCTATGGAAGGACTGCAACTTCATCTTGTAAAGAACTGAAGTTCTCAGAGTCATGCTTCTGAAGAACAGTGTCTTTACTCAGCAGTGGTGTGTGTCTGAAAGTCGTTCAGTTTCGTCTGACTGTTTGTGAACCTATGGACTATACCCAGCCAGGCTCCTCTGTCAACAGGATTCTCCAGGCAAGAATCCTGGGGTGGGTAGCTATTCCCTTCTCCAGAGGATCTTCCCAACCCCATTGAAGGTGAATAACTTCTTATCTTAGGACTGCCTGGGAAATTACTAATATTGCCAATTTAAGCTTTTAATTTGTAGATTTGTTAAAGTGTTTTTGCAGATTCCTCCTGTGAAATTAACTTAGATGAGACAAGCATATGTATACATACAAATAACAAGTATCAGTTCAGTTCAGTTCATTTCAGTCGCTCAGTCATGTCTGACTCTCTGCGACCCCATGAATCACAGCACGCCAGGCCTCCCTGTCCATCACCATCTCCCAGAGGTCACTCAAACTCACGTCCATCAAGTCGATGATGCCATCAAGGCATCTCATCCTCTGTCGTCCCCTTTTCCTCTTGCCCCCAATCACTCCCAGCATCAGAGTCTTTGCTGCTGCTGCTAAGTCGCCTCAGTCATGTCCGACTCTGTGCGACCCCACAGACCAGGCTCCCCTGTCCCTGGGATTCTCAAGGCAAGAATACTGGAGTGGGTTGCCATTTCCCTCTCCAATGCATGAAAGTGAAAGTGAAGTCACTCAGTCCTGTCCGACTCTTAGCGACCCCATGGACTGCAGCTCACCAGGCTCCTCTGTCCATGGGATTTTCCAGGCAAGAGTACTGGAGTGGGGTGCCATTGTTACACGTATACAAATGATTCTCATGTTTGTGGATTCTACATTATATATTTGCCTATGCTAAAATTTATTTGTAATCATAAAGTCAATATTCAAGGAGTTTTGTGGCTATTTTCAGACATATGCAGAATGAAGAAACATTTGAGTCACCCCTCACACATTCCCAGTTGAAGTCAAAAAATAGGATACTCTTCCTTCTTGTTTCAGCACTCACACTGTAAACTAGTGTCTTTTTCATGGTCTCTTAAAAAAGAAAGTGAAAGTGAAAGTTGCTTAGTTATGTCCGAGTCTTTGCAACCCCATGGACTATACAGTCCATGGAATTCTCTAGGCTAGGATATTGGAGTCAGTATCCTATCCCATCTCCAGCAGATTTTCCCAATCCAAAATTGAACCAGAGTCTCTTGCATTGCAGGTGGATTCTTTAGCAACTGAGCTATCAGGAAAGTCCTAAGTCTGTTAAGTGTTGCCTTTAAAAAAAAAAATTTCTGTGCTTTGTGTTGATTTCATTGTTTAAAATAACCTCCAAATCTAGTGCCCAAGAGATGTCTAGTTCTAAGTGCAAGAAGGCTGTGATGAGAAAATGTGTGTTAAATAAGCATTATACAAGCATGAGTTATAGTGCTGTGGGTCTTGAGTTCAGTTTTAATAGTAATATATATTAAATAAGGTATCTTTAAAGAGAAATGTACATAAAACAAGACTATATGTTCATCAATCGACAAGAGTATTGTGATTGGAGGCTTGCAGGAGCCTAAATGTGTTTTTTAAAATACCAGCATATACATTTGTATTCAGTTCAGTTCAGTCGCTCAGTCATGTCTGACTCTTTGCGACCCCATGGACCACAGCATGCCAGGGTTCCCTGTCCATCATCAATTCCTGGAGTTTAACTAAACTCATGTTCATTGAGTCGGTGATGTAATCCAACTACCTCTTCCTCTGTTGTCCCCTCCTCCCGCCTTCAATCTTTCCCAGCATCAGGGTCTTTTCAAATGAGTCCATTCTTCACATCAAATAGCCAAAGTATTGGAGTTTCAGCTTCAACATCAGTCCTTCCAGTGAACACTCAGGATTGATCTCCTTTCGGATGGACTGGTTGGATCTCCTTGCAGTCCAAGGGACTTTCAAGAGTCTTCTCCAACACCACAGTTCTTTATAGTCCAACTCTCACATCCATACATGACCACTGGAAAAACCATAGCCTTGACTAGATGGACATTTGTTGGCAAAGTAATGTCTCCGCTTTTTTAATATGCTTTCTAGGTTGATCATAATTTTCCATCCAAGGAGTAAGTGTCTTTTAATTTCATGGCTGCAATCACCATCCCCAGTGATTTTGGAGCTCCCAAAAAATAAAGTCTGACACTGTTTCCACTGTTTCCCCATCTATTTCCCATGAAGTAGTGGGACCAGATGCCATCATCTTCGTTTTCTGAATGTTGAGCTTTAAGCCAGCTTTTTCCCTCTCCTCTTTCACTTTCATCAAGAGGCTCTTTAGTTCTTCACTTTCTGCCATAAAGATGGTGTCATCTGCATATCTGAGGTTATTGATATTTCTCCTGGCAATCTTGATTCCAGCTTGTGCTTCCTCCAGCCCAGTGTTTCTCATGATGTACTCTGCATAAAAGTTAAATAAGCAGGATGACAATATACAGCCTTGATGTACTCCTTTTCCTATTTGGAATCAGTCTGTTATTCCATGCCAGTTCTAACTGTTGCTTCCTGACCTGCATACAGATTTCTCAAGAGGCAAGTCAGGTGGTCTGGTATTCCCATCTCTCTTAGAATTTTCCACAGTTTATTGTGATCCACATAGTCAAAAGCTTTGGCATAGTCAATAAAGCAGAAGTAGATGTTGTTCTGGAATTCTCTTGCTTTTTCGATGATCCAGTAGATGTTGGCAATTTGATCTCTTATTCCTCTGCCTTTTCCAAAACCAGCTCGAACATTCATGTATATATATGTTCATGTATATATATGTATACATACATATGTGCGTGCATGCGTGTGTGCTAAGTCACTTCAGTCATGTCCGACTCTTAGTGACACTAGAGACTGTAGCCGACCAGGCTCCTCTGACCATGGGATTCTCCAGGCAAGAGTATTAGAGTGGGTTGCCATGCCCTCCTCCAGGGAATCTTCCTGACCAAGAGATTGAACCCCCATCTCTTATTTCTCCTGCATTGGCAGGTGGGTTCTTTATCACTAGGCTACCTGGGAAGCCATACATAAACACATATTAATACAAATATACATATTGGTTAATCAGTGACTAATACTCAATATGAAGAGTGACTTTATTTTTCCAATCCCTGAATCAGATTACATGGTGCAAATTGCATTTATTTGTTTATAAAAGACAATAGAGGACTTCGCTGGTACCACAGTGGATGGGAGTCTGCTTGCCAATGCAGGGAGCACAGGTTCCATCACTGATCTGGGAAGATTTTACGTGCCTCAGAGCAACTAAGCTCATGTTCCACAACTACTGAGCCAGCACTCTAAAGCCTAGGAGCTGCAACTACTGAGCCCACATGCTACAGCTACTGAAGCCTGCGTGCCCTAGAGCCCCTGTCACACAACAAGGGAAACCACCAAAACGAGAAGCCTGTGTAACGCAAGTACGAGTAGCCCACACTCGCTGCAACTAGGGGAAGCCTTGTACAGCAACAAAGACCCAGCACAACATATATATAATTATATATATTAATTATATATATATAATTAATTTTTAAAAAAGACAATAGAAACTCTTTGAAACTGGACTTGTCCCAGGAAATCTGTTGCAACATTGCCTACTGCTGTTGTTCAGTCACCGAGTTATGTCTAACTCTTCACGACCCCATGAACTGCAGCACACCAGGATTCCCTGTCCCTCACCGTCTCCCAGAGTTTGCCCAAGTTCATGTCCATTGAATCAGTGATGTCATTGTCTACTGACACCAATTCTAACTGAAAGAGCAATGACTAAGCAAAGCAGAGGAGGTGGAGAAATCTGTCTGCTTCAGCTTCAGCATTCTGGCCAAAGAGTTTTCTCAGCAACTAGCAAAGAGAATTAGAAAAAGAAAAGGAATGACTACCAAGAAAGAATTAACTAAATAAGACCTCCAAGTAGAACTAAATCCCTCTGCCACCAAATCAGAATATTTTTACATTTTTCTTATTATTTTTAGTATTTATTACTGCTTTTATGGGCTGCAGTGTTCCATCCTCCAGGTGAATTTAATTGAATTCCCTGGGCTAAAAAGCAGAAACAAGGAAGACTTCATAGATAGAGATATATGCTCCTGAATCAAATGGAAATGAGACGTGGAAAGAACTAAACATGAAATATAGCTAAGAAATATGTAGTTCAGACTTTGGCCAAAGAAGCTAGACAAAAGAGGCAATTTTCAAAGCTGAAGTTATATGGTTTCCCTTTTATTTAGTGAAGAATGGCAACCAACTATGGATTTTTATTCAAGCTGACCTTTACTTTTTGATATCCTCTTCCAGAAACAACTATTTCTTATGAATAGTTATGTGACTGATGACACAGAATGATTACTCCTAGAAGTATACAGCTCATTGTGGAAATCACATGCCTAGTTTTCAAAGTAGTCTCTAATCCTTTATCTAATTTTGTGAAAACTTGGTCCTATGCCAAGGTTATACCATCAATTTTAGGCATTTTTAAATGTAAACAATGGCTGCCAAATAGTGCTCTAAATCTATCCCCTACCTTTTTGGAAAATGAGGAAAATCATCCATTTTCTTTAAATATATATCTAAGAATTTGGTTGTAATTTCAACTGCAAAAAGCACTGGCAAAATTGCAGTCCTAGAGTACAACCATTCTCAACCACATTAACTGACAAGAACAAAACACACCCAGTGTGCTGAGATACTACTATTACAATGACAAGTTCTGCATACAAACAGGGGTGCCCATGCCTTTGCAGACAGAAAAGGACCCATGACAAAAGATGTGCACCAAAAGACTGACAGCTCATTTTCTCCTGTACTTGCTTGCTGCATTGCACATGGTAGAGCGATGTGTAGCAAATTGGTGACACACAATCCCTCCTCTCTCTGTAACACATTCTCAGTCATTCTTCTCATTCCATCTTTTGCATCAGTTGACCTTTTCCAACATTCATGCATTTGTACCTGCATGCTAAGTCCTATCTGACTCTTTGTGACCCCATGGACTGTAGTCCACCAGGCTCATCTATCCATGTAATTTTTCAGGCCAGAACACTGGAGCAGGTTATCATTTCCTACTCCAGGGGATCTTCCTGACCCAGGGATCAAACCCACATCTCCTGCATTAGCAGGCAAATTCTTTACCACTGTGTCACCTGGGAAGACCTGTCCAATGTTCAAGGTTCTTCTAAAGTTAATGATCTTAGACTCTGGAAATAGTCCTTAAACATATAAAAGGTTATTATATACAGACTAATAGCCAGCTCTTTCCCATCTGATTTAAAGATAGAACATGGGCTGCTGCCACTCATTCCAGAAGGACCAAATACATGTTCTTAATTATGAAGATAATGATGACTGTGATGTTGATGATGATCAAATCTTAGCAGGTATAGAGAAGACTTGGACTGCAATCTAAGGAACTTCATTTTGATAAAAGAAATGCTCCGACATAAGAAATTCTGATCTACTTGCAGATTCAAATTTACTCTACATTCAGTAAGAATTTGCTAAGCATCAACTGTGAAACCAATGCTGTGACAGAACCCAGTTCAGTTCAGTTCAGTCACTCAGTCATGTCCAACTCTTTGCAACCCCATGGACTGCAGCACTCCCTGCCTCCCTGTCCATCACCAACTCCCGGAGCTTACTCAAACTCATGTCCATCGAGTCAGTGATGCCATCCAACCATCTCATCCTCTGTCGTCCCCTCCTCCTCCCACCTTCAATCTTTCCCAGCATCAAGGTCTTTTCAAATGAGTCAGTTCTTTGCATCAGGTGGCCAAAGTATTGGAATTTCAGCTTCAGCATCAGTCCTTCCAATGAATATTCAGGACAGATTTCTTTTAGGATAGACTGATTGGATCTTCTTGCAGTCCAAGAGACTCTCAAGAGTCTTCTCCAACACCACAGTTCAAAAGCATCAATTCTTCGGCGCTCAGTTTTCATTATAGCCCAACTCTCACATCCATAGACAGAACCCAAGGAATAGATACAGTTACAGACTGCAGACCTATTTCTGTCAAATTGATTTGCAACTTATTTTAAAATGACTTTTGTGAGTGATATTATTAAGAAATTGTTTAAAGATAACATGTAATTACTGTACTATTTTTGAGTTCAGAGTTTGAGTAATCAAAGGGACTTCATGGAGGTGAGGCTTCAGGTCAGCCTTTAAGAACACATAGGATTAGGAAATAGGACATATATTCACTTTGTAAATATTTACTGTATAGCTACCATGTTCGAGTACTACTAGAATCATAGACTGATATAATTAAAAGGCCCATTTGAGATTATAAAATACCCTCTTAGTATACAAACAAGGAAATGGTATCTAACTTTTACTCCCTCTGGATAGCCAATTGTAGTAAATTATAACCATATGACAAAAAAAAAAACCCAAGAAACATTTCCATTGTTAAGAAATGAATCCTCATATGAAGAGAGGATTTTTTTTTAAACTTTTCTTTCTTATAAAAACAAATACTAAGGTT
>SJYQ01001201.1:201687-228459 GCA_006410935.1 Redunca redunca
ATACATTTCCTATATTTAATTCTTCTTTTTTTATTTTATTTTTTTGTAAATGTATGGTCTTTAGCAAAATGTGTACAACTAACCTCCAGTTTAGTATGTTTGTCTAGTTTATGTATTAACCACAGTTGTTAAATTCCAAGTTATTTTATACTAACTTTTCAGACATCAATAAATCTTAGATTATACTTTGGAATTTTTTTTTTCTTCTTCTTCTTCCCAAAAATGAGAGCAAAGAAAAGAAGCCAGGTATGCATGAGACATTTGGTGAGAGGCAGCATGTTGTTTAGTTGCTAAGTTGTGTCCAACTCTGTTCGACCCCATGAACTGTAGCCCACAAGGCTCCTCTGTCCATGGGATTCTCCAGGCAAGAATACTGGGGTGGGTTGCCATTTCCTTCTTCAGGGGATCTTCCCAACCTAGGGATCAAACCTGTGTCTCCTGCTTTCCAGGCAGATTCTTTACCACTGAGCCACCTGGAAGCACTGAGAGGCCGCATACACAGGGGTTAAAGCTTAGCCTCTGAGTCAGACTAATTNATAAATGCTTAGAAATATTTTTCTGCATCAAATAAAACTGATACTTTTAAAATCTGTATGCATATAGGTAAACTTCCCGCCAGAAAGTTTATGCTAATTTATTCATTATAATGTAAAGAAGTGTTCAGTACCCAGTTCACTGTGCTTCTCACCACAAGACATTGTTATTCAGAATAGTTGTAATAATAATTTACTGACAATTACTAAGCCTTTGGCATATGGCAGAACCTGTTCTATTTTACAGATGCTATATTTTTAAATCTCAGTAATTATGTAAAGTATATTATAATTAACCCAATTTTAAAGACTAAAAAGCTATGGCACAAACATAATTCAACATCCAAAGTTACTCATTAGAAATGAAATCAGGACTCAAACCCAGGCAGTGTGTCTTCAAAGATCATGCTTTTTACTGCAATACGTTATTATTTTCCTATAACACTCATCAATATTCGTTTTTAAAATACTTCCCCAGTTTGAAAGACAAAAAACTCATTTGTTTTATTTTCCATAATTTTCTTAGTAAGTTTATGTTCATTTGCTTTATACACTTTGATTTTTCATATGAATTTTCTATTCATGATTATTACTTTTTAAAATACTTTTTTCTGAGGGCTAGAAGAATCTCATCTAAAAATAGATTCTGACTGACTCTCTTTGGAGTAATAGTAAATATGGATCTTCAAGATGGTGGCACAATTTATTCATTTGCATAAATTTGGAGAAAATTTGCTAATTGCATTCTCTGGTGAGCTTTGGGCTCCCTGCCTGCCAATGCATATTGCATTTTACAGGTCCTTTTAGATGTTCATTTGGTTTGTAATTGATAGATGTCCTGAAAGCAAAAACTCACTGGAGATTTATTGAGTATGAAATGGTGAATATTGAAATCATTTCAAACATTGATATTAAAATAGATCTCCTAGCTGGATAGCTTTCTGTTCTGCTGCTTCTGGAATGAATGCATTGGTTTAACATTTTTAAGCATAACAGATGTGAAGTGGTAATGTTTGAATTGTGATAGACTGTTCTCTGCCAGATTTGCTGGTTGCCTTTCCACACTCTGGAAATACTAGAGACATTTACAGCCCTAGTGATATTTCCAAATGCTTTAATAAATCTAGTACACTCACATGATTACTTGTAATTCTAGAAATAACCCTGGACTAGAAGACCTTGCTTCATTAGTGGGGCCTGAGGAATAAATGTTTTATTTAAGGGCAGCAGAGAAGAGGACAGGCATGAGGTTGAGGTGCAATAGGAAGAGGAAGTAAGCCAGTAGCCAAATGTCTTTTGTTCCATTCCAAAGAAAAAAAAAAGGAAAATGAGAAATTAGAATAATTTTGTGAAGCCAAAAGAAATGGCATTACTCCTTGGAAGACTGAGGTTACCTAGGGAAATGTGGAAGTCAACAGAGTACAGCAATTTGGTTTGGGACTAGATGTGCAAAAATGTTCCACCAGCAAAGAAAAACATTCTCCCCATTTTCTCTTCCCTTTAAAATCTATATTTAAAACATTATCATAGCAATATATTAGGACCCTGATTGGAGAGAGTTGGTCCAATAAAATGAGGTAATTGAAAAATGTTAAGTAAAAGACTTTTTAATTTTCTGTTATTATTATTTTGCTTTTAAACCTAGATTGGGTCTTCTGTTGGGATTTACTAGATTGGGGCTTCCCAGGTGGCACTAGTGGTAAAGAACCCACCTGACAATGCAGGAGATTGAAGAGATGCAGGTTCGATCCCTGGTTGGCAAGATTCCCCTGGAGGAGGACATAACAACCCACTCTGGAATTCTTTCCTGGAGAATCCCATGGACAGAGGAGCCTGGCAGGCTACAGTCCATCAGATCACAAAGAGTCAAAGACAACTGAAGCGGCTTAGCACACATGCATGAAGAAGGAAAATTTTAAATACAAATATCTTCCTAAACCCTGCCACCCCCAGTTCTCTCTCTACACCCCTCAGAATCCAGTTGTTTCCTATATATCACAGTCCCTCATTTTGATCTTATAGAATTAGCTGACACATTCACAGGAGGATATAGCAATAACAAACAATGAAAAAAAAATCCCCATCCTGATTGACATGAAGTAACTCAGATGGGTTGATATATACGCAATAAAATAGATTAACAATCATTAAGATATAACTAAGCCAAAGTGATATACAAAAAAAGGGCATATGTAGACTGACTCAGAACTTCTTCAGCTCAGTTCAGTCTCTCAGTCGTGTCTGACTCTTTGCAACCCCACGAATTGCAGCACACCAGGCCTCTCTGTCCATCACCAACTTCCAGAGTTCACCCAAACTCATGTCCATTGAGTCGGTGATGCCATCCAGTCATCTCATCCTCTGTCGTCCCCTTCTCCTCCTGCCCCCAGTCCCTCCCAGCATCAGAGTCTTTTCCAATGAGTCAACTCTTTGCATGGTGTGGCCAAAGTATTGGAGTTCAGCTTTAGCATTAGTCCTTCCAAAGAACACCCAGGGCTGATCTCCTTTAGAATGGACTGGTTGGATCTCCTTGCAGTCCAAGGGACTCTCAAGAGTCTTCTCCAGTACCACAGTTCAAAAGCATCAATTCTTCGGTGCTCAGCCTTCTTCACAGTCCAACTTTCACATCCATACATGACCACTGGAAAAACCATAGCCTCACTAGACAGACCTTTGTTGGCAAAGTAATGTCTCTGCTTTAGAATATGCTATTGATAGAATAGGTTGGTCATAACTTTCCTTCCAAGGAGTACAAGCTAACATATGAAAGCTATAAATTCCCTGACACCTTGATGGACTAGCATTTCTATGGTTAACAAAAGGAGAATTCAAAATTTGGGAAATTTTAAGTAAACAGGAAATGATATTTCAAGAGAAGAATACCTAGCAGAGACCTCCCGGAAAGCTCCATTTCTCAGAACTCTTCTCAGAAATTTATTCAGAGAATTTCCATATGCACAGTCAGTGCTGTTCTGCTCAATGTTTAAAAACAAACTCTCTGGGGAAAGCAAATAAAATGATTTATAGAGGTTTTTATTTTGTTTGTTTTTGTTTTCCTAATTTCCATGGTATACATGCCACATCATGGCCAATTTCAGGCTACAAATGAGATGTGCCTGAACTTTGGGAAGTTTTGCAGTTGGCCCTTGTGAGTCTGTACAAACTGGTTCACAGATACCACCTGTCAGAGGCCTCCACGTGATGGACAACAGCCACAGAAGAGCCCACTTGGAAAATGTACCAGTTCTTCTGTCAACCACTTACAATGGAAGGTTCCTTGAAGAAGAAATTTATATCTAATGTTCACTTTACTCAGCCACTTTCCTGCCAAATCACAGGAATCAGCGAGAATGGTGACTTGAGATCTTGGACCCAGAGCAGCCCTAGTACCAGTGTCTGGTCAGGGTGTTGCTGGGGCCACCCACAGCTCACTGCTAGTTACCTCTTTGGAATGAATCCCCAAAAGCAATACTCTAAGGCCTAGCATCTTTTACACCCGCACGCATGTGCACACACACACATACACATATCAGAAAAAGACACATAAAACCAATGTCTATGGGTTCTGTGTTGAAAATCCTCCATTTATGCCCCAAAAGTCACTCTACCCTGCTTTATATCCTATGAGTCTGACCTGTAGGAACTACATCAATGGGCTACATTGCCCCTGACTTAACAATTGCATTTGGATAATGAGAAGAATGAGCAAATTAACAAAGGGAGAAAAGTGACATCAGAGTATTTTCCTGGCTCCCTCTCGGTGGTCCCCATGGGCTGATTGCCTCCATACTCCAGAGGTCACAGGTCCTGTTAAGTGTCCCCCTTTACAGAGCTGCTTTGTCTCCAACTTTTGATAATGTGTCTGCTTTCCTTCCTTCTTCAGGCTAAAACATAGTAAGGACTTCCGACTCTTTTTAGTTTCTCTTCATCTTGCCCTAACCCATGATCAAAATATCCTTTTAAGAAAATTTTTAAATATTTATGTATTTGTTTGGCTGTGCCAAGTATTAGTTGTGGTATGCAGGATCTTCAATCCTTGCGGGCACATGGAAGTGATCTTTAGTTGTGGTATGAGAACTCTTAGCTGTGGCATGTGGGATCTGGTTCCCTGAGCAGGGATTGAACCCAGGCCCCTCTGCACTGGAGTGTGGAGTCTTGGCCACTGGACCACCACGGAAGTCCCTTAGAATACCCTTTCTAGGTGAGCTGTTTTCCCCTGCCAGGACCCTGGTGGATGCTGGAACTAAATGTGAAAAAGGCACAACCTTTTTGCTGGTGCTAAATCATAGTATATATAGTAGGTACAATAGCATGAGAGACAATCTTTCTTATAGACTGGATGCTAGATATATCTTTTGTCATATTAAGTCTATTCCCAATGGTAAGCTGGAAAATTTTCAACAACCAGCTCTAAGAAGAAAAAAATCCTGTTTTTTGTTTATTTCTCCAAATCTGGGACAGATTATCTGAGGACAAACAAATCAAGGCTTCATCTACCTTACTCCCAAGTATCCAGTGAGCTAGGTTATGCCTTTCCCTCTTGCCCTAACTCCTTACTGCCTCTGACTATACTCTTTTGGTCACTGGAATATCTGAGATATATTTATTATAAGCACCAGAGACAAACATTTTATGAATCAGAAGCAGTGAAAATATAACAATTAAGCAGAGAACTTGACAGATGATTTGGCATTTGAGAACAGTTACAATGAATGGATATTAAACACACTCACATATTATGTCATGGGGGAATTTTAGCTGGAGGCCAGTAATAGCTCTTCATGAAACAAATCACAGAGGAAAAGAAAAAATAGCCCAAAGCACCTTCTCTCCCCTTGGCCTGAGCAAGAGTTTTGGCATCCTCCTAAGGGAAAAGAAATGAAAAATGTATATCCTGTGGTTCATTTCCCAAAGGTTATAGCAGCATATAGACTAGTTTTTAAAGTTTAAAATGAGACATCTTCTTTCCCCTCCCCCAGATAATATACTCTGCAGTTCTGAAGGCTACAGTGCAGCTTATGGTCTCTGGGGGTTGTGGAGACAGGGTCACGAAATGCCTTGAAGATATTCATTGTACCCATATGAGCAAGAAAATAATAGGCCATTTAATGCACAATAGAGACAATAATCCTGAATTTTATGGGAACAAGATACTTATTATTTTCAGAATTCTTTCATAATAGTTATATAACTGAAACTATCATAGAGAAGTGTGTTATTTCTTTCATTAGTTAATTCTTTTCTCCAGTTGTATCAGTTTTGAAAATCCTCATAGTTAAAAATTGTAATGGCGCATACTCTATTCCAACATTGTCGTTCATTTTACTTTTCTTGGTGGGTTCCTTGTAGCTCAAGGATTCAGAATTCTATTAAAGCAAGGGAGTCATTGTGTTTTAGGAAAAGATAAGTCTAAAGTCAATTGGACCCAAGATACTAAACACTGAGGGAGAGGAATAAGACATAGCTTCTATTCTCCACTGAGTAGAGATATAAGGAAACAAAGTACAGCCTGGGGAGATAAGTCCATCAGTGGATTCACATGGAACAAACACATATTACAGAGAAAGAAAGAGGGAAAGCTCTTTGGAAGAAGGACATCTGATCTATAGAAGTCTTCCAGATCAGTAAAGGAAGGAAGAGAATTCCAGATGAATTGGCAAGTATTTACAAAAGGGGTAACAAGATGTTTCTGATTAGTTAACAGTAGCCTGGTATCTTGAGCTTATAAACACAAGGTAACGACACTAGAAAAAAAGAAAGAAAAAGTGAGGGCTTTGTATCTTGTGGGTCAGTGCTTTTAAGTGGAGTTCATAACACCCAACAGGGACATAAGATGATCCACTGAGTAGTTTAAACTTCAAGTCCTATTTTTTTTAATCTATTTACAAGAAGGTCATGGGTCAGGTGTCACATGAAGTACACAAGGTATTCATGAGTGAAGAGAGTTCCTTAATATAAAAGGAAAAGAAAGAGAAATAGGACTCTCAGTTATCCTTTTATATTGAGCAATTTACATAGCTTATATGTGCCCAGTCAAGTAGATTTCCTGCATAAATATCTAGTTTTAATTAAATCCTCAAAATGAAAGTGAACAAAAAAGAAACCGAGTTAAAGGTAGTACATTACTGTATGAACTACCATGTTCATTAATATAAAACAATAAAAGGAAAGAACTGACACATTTTCTAATTCTAGGAAAACTGTCATCCACATAGCAAACTTAAAAAAGCAGCCTAATCAAATTACACATGGTGTCAGCCTAGAAACAAAAATCATCAGTAAAAGTATTTGAAACATGATTCATATCCATGATTATAAATAGGAGCCCCAAGCACAGATTTTTCCCTCAGTTGATTAGGTAATAGATCTATGAAGGCATCATGATAAGGACCCAAAATATTAACAAACTAAGCAACTAGATCGTGATACATGTCTTATTTATTTTTTCAGTAATATTTAGGCCATTTTATGCTCAAGCCAGTACTTACAAAGTTTTATTAAAATTTAATAATAAATAAGGCCTGTGGGTTGNGTACCAATGTGAGTGACCTGGTTTTCATATTTGGTGTTATATTAGAGTTATATAAGATGTCAGAACATTTGAAGGAAGCTAAGTGAAGGATACATAAAACCTTTTGACTACTTTTGAAAATCTCTGTGAGTCTATAATTATATCAATGTTAAATTTTTTAACTTAATTATAAACATTTGTAAGTTGATATGTTTTCTCCTTAATAACTCCTTAAAATTTTCATTCCAATTAATTTTCTCCTTAATAATTCCATGGATAGAGGAACCTGGAAGGCAAAAGTCCATGGGATCTCAAAAGGGTTGGTCACAACCTAGTGACTTAACATTTCATTTCTCTTTAATAGCAAAAAACAAAAAGCTATGTACCATTTTTTTGTATTCTTCCTAATGTAGTAAAAATGGTTAAAATAATACATAAGAACAATCTGGAAATAAACTAAAATGTGTTCTTCTATCAGAAAAATATCAGAGAGACATAGAAAAAGAAGCTAGAATAAGTAATGCAGTGAGCAAGATATACTTACAAAAAATGCAGATGTTTATAACAAGTCTTAGCTTTGGTACTTGTAACATTTTGTTTCAAAAATTATGACATGTAGAACTCTCTCTTTTTTAGGTTAATAAAAACATGAAGTAAGGGAGATAAATTCTCACCAACAATTTTTTCTTTCATAGTAATAATAATCTATGGTAGGGAAACCTATTCAAAGTGATCACCAATGGAGTTGTTTCACTGAACTGAAATTTTTTTCTTTTAACTCCAGGATTTTTTTTTTTTTTTCAGAATTAAAAACTAAAGTCTTTAAATATAGTATAATCCCTTGGAATCCTTCTAATGTGCTGGCAAACCTAGCTGACTGCCATGTACACATGTCAAAAATTGTCCTACTTTGTCCAAGGTATAACTGTATAGTCAACTCAAGGTTTATAATAGCTATATGCAACTCAAGAGGACTTGAGCCATAGCTTTGAGGACAGTATTCATAATATGAGAGTCAATTTGATTTTAGCAAAACAGGTTTATCGGTCACATTAAATTAATGTTGTTAATCTGGCTTTTATTGGTCTGGTAGTATCCCTTGTATTTAATATATAAATTTGTCTTGGTTGTATTCTTGGATAACAGCTATAAGCAGATGGAGCTTGTACCTAGCTTTTGGTTCATAAACACTTTGATGTTGTTGTTCAATCACTAAGTCGTGTGCAGCTCTTTCTGACCCCATGGACTACAGCATTACAAGCCTTGCTGTCCTTCACTATCTCTTGGAATTTGCTCAAACTCATGTCCATTGAGTTAGTGATACTATCTAATCATCTCATTCTCTGTTGCTCCCTTCCCCTGCCCTCAATCTTTCCCAGCATCAGGCTCTTTTCCAATGAGTTAGCTCTTTGCTCCAAACTTTTGGAGCTTCACCTTCAGCATCAATACTCTCAATGAATATTCAGGGTTGATTTACTTTAGAATTGACTAGTTTAATCTCCTTATAGTCCAAGGAACCCTCAAGAGTTCTCCAGCACCACAATTCAAAAACATCAATTCTTTAGTGCTCAATCTTCTTTATAGTCCAACTCACATCCGTACATGGCTATTGGAAAAACCATAGCTTTGACTATATGGACCTTTGTCAACAAAGTGATGTCTCTGCTTTTTAATATGCTATCTAGGTTTGTCATAGGTTTCCTTCCAGGGAACAAGTATCTTTTAATTTCATGACTGCAGTCAGCATTCAGTGATTTTGGAGCCTAAGAATATAAAATCTGCCACTATTTCTACCTTTTCCCCGTTTGCCGTGAAGTGATGGGACCAGATGCCATGATCTCAGTTTTCTGAATGTAGAATTGTAAGCCAGCTTTTTCACTTTTCCTCTTTCTCCTTCAAGAGGTTCTTTAGTTCCTCTTCACTTTCTGCCATTAGAGTGATGTTATCTACATATCTGAGATTGTTGATATTTTTAAATACCTAAGTAACATTATTATAAAAATCATTGAAGTTAATACTCAAAATCCAAGAAGTTTCTTAAAAATTATTTAGAGGGGGCCACACATTACTCTTCCCTTGTGGCTCAGCTGGTAAAGAATCTGCCTGTAATGTGGGAGACCTGGGTTCAATCCCTGGGTTGGGAAGATCCCCTGGAGAAGGGAAAGGCTACCCACTCCAGTATTCTGGCCTGGAGAATTCCATGGGCTGTAGTCCATGGGGTCACAAACACTCGGACATGACTGAGCAACTTTCACTTTCTTTCACACATTACTCAAGTTTGAGAAACATAGCCTAGGTCCTTATGAACTCTCCCAAACTCTGAGTAAGATTTCCCTGGAATAAATCAACAGATAAGCAATTTGTGTGGGAGCAGAGAGACAGGTAGGGAGAGGAAGGAGAGGAGTCCCATTGAAAATAGAAGCAGCACTATAATAATAACATGATACTAAAGGAGAATTTTACCACACTTTTGTCTGTTTCAATCTAAAGGTACGATGGCTATTGCTGACTCCTGTGATGGCATCAGTTTTGTGGATACCTGAACACAAAAACAGACGAAAGTATGACCCTCAGGGTAACTGGATGCCATTCCATCACAGGTTTACCTTGCTTGAAAACTGCTCGTGGTCTGTAGTAAGAATTCCTAACTGAAAAGACAATACAACTTTGTGGCAGATGAAATGGCCCCATTATTGGAGATCAAAGCTTCTGGCACTTCTAATACCAACTGTGTAAAGGTTGCAGTTATGTGACTTTAATCAGTGTCTAAATAAAGACTATAATTATTTCAGAAGAGTAACTACAATGAAGATTTTCTTATTACAGCTTGAGATAAGGTCAGGATTAGAGGGGCTTCTAACAGGATTTCTTCCCCTGTGTTCCCACTTTAAAAAAGCGATGCACAAATATTACAAGGAGTTATTTACATGCATGAAGAATGTAATATCAATCACTACAAAATGCCTGGGAAATATTATATTTTTTATGATTGCCAAAAAATAAGAATCATTAATCATATCAAATTGGTTGAGAGGAGACAGAAGAATTTCTTTTGATTTGTCAGAGCTTTAACAGATTCCTTTGCTGTCTTTGTGCTCATTTTGTGGAATCTCTTTCTTCCTCTTGTTCAATACGCTCCCAGTCTCTTTCCCACAGCAGGTTTCAGCTTTTTTCCAAATGGCATTCCAACACACTTTCCCAGGTTCCTATCTGCTTTCCAATGACTGACACCTGGGAGACAGATGGTACAAATGGCCCGCTATATATTTGCTGGATTGGTGAAGAAAACTGTCAGGAACCTGACTACATTGGCCTGGTGCCTTGTGGCAGAATTGGCTGCTCAGGAGGAATGACAATAACTGGAAATAATTTTGATTAAAATGATCTGGAGCTTGTTGTATTGCAAGTGTTACTTTTATTCCTCCTCTTTTTTATACTTACTCATCCCTGGATTTTTGCCTTGAAAACATATTATGAGTAAATTGGACACCACAGCATCTTAAAACTTGGACATAATCCTCTTTCTCTGGGAGCGCATTTCTACTAGAACAGATGGACTTCATAACTCTTCATGTCCTTCTGTGTGCCATGATGATACATGATACCATACGTGGATATGGATTTGCACATCTCTGTCATGAACTCTGTTGTTCTGGAATGACAAAGACAAACAATCTGGCAGCCTGGGTATAGAGAATGATCACAAAGTCCTAGCCTCATGTTTAAAATATCTATTTTTGCCTCTTGTGTCAAAGGTTAATTGACCATAAGTACTGAGGTTGTATTTATAGGATTTATGTCTGGGTTCTTTATTCTGTTCTGATATCATGTTCTGATTCACATGTGTGTTTTTTGTTCAAGTATTATATCATTTTGGTACTGTAGCTCTGCTGTATAGCCTGAAGTCAGGGAGCATGATATCTCCAGCTTTGTTTTTTTTTTCTCAAGATTGCTTTGACAATTCTGAGGGTATTTTAATTTGTTTATTTATTTGTTTTTGAGGCTCCATATAAATTTTAGCATTATTTTTTCAAGTTTTCTGGTTCTGTGAAAACATCATGGATATTTTTATAGGGATTGCATAAAATATGTAGATTGTTTTGGGTAGTATGTACATTTTAATGTTATTAATATTTCCAAACTAAGAACATGGTTTATCTTTCCATTAATTTGTATCTACTTCAATACTTTCATCAATATTTATAGTTTTCAGAGTATAGGTCCTTTACCTTCTTGGTTAAGTTTATTCCTAGGTATGTTATTCTTTTCAATGCAATTTTAAATAGGATTTTTTGTCTGTTTGTTTTCTGTTTCTGATGATTCATTATCAGCGCATAGATTTCTGTATATTAATTTTGCATCCTGCAACTATACTGGATTTATTTATTAGTTCTAATAGTTCTTTGATGGAGACATTTTAGGGTTTTCTATAAATAGTATCATGTCATTTTCAAACAGTAAGGTTTACTTCTTCCCTTTCAATTTGGATGCCTGTTTTTTCTTATTTCTTTTCTGATTTCTGTGGCTAGGACTGGCAATACTATGTTAAACAAAAGTGGCAAGAGTGAACATCCTTATCTTGTTCCTGATTTTAGAGGAAAGACTTTCAGCTTTTCTCCATTGAGTATGATATTAGCTGTGCATGCATGCTCAGTTGCTCAGTCATGTCCACCTCTTTGCAACCCTATGGACTGTAGCCCACTGACTCCTCTCTCCATGGAATTTTCCAGGCAGGAATACTGGAGCGGGTTGCCACTCCCTACTCCAAATGTAACCTATAGATTTGTTATACATGGCCTTTGTTATGTTGAGACGTGTTCCCTTTATACCCAATTTGATGAGAATTTTTATCATGAATGGATGTTGAATTTTTTCAGATGTTTCTTTTGCATCTTTTTAAACAGTCATGGGGTTTGTATACTTTTTTGTTGGCATGGCGTATCACATTGATTGCTTTGCATGTATTGAAACATCTTTGCATCCCAGGCATAAATCTCCTTTGATTTTGGTGTATGATCCTTTTTATATATTGTTGAATCTGATTTGCTAATATTTTGTTGAAGATTTTTACATGTGTTTATTATAGATACTGGCTTGTACTTTTCCTTTATTGCACAGTCTTTGTCTAATTTTGGTATCAGGGCAATGCTGACCTTGTATTGAATAGAATGAATTTGGAAGTGTTCCCTCTTCAATTTTATGAAATAATTTGAGAAGGATAGGTGTTAGCTCTTATTTATATGTTTGGTATATGTCCCCTATGAAACTGGACTTTTGTTTGCTGGGAGACTTTTTTTAATCACAAATTCAATTTCACTACTGTAATTGGTCTGTTCAGACTGCCTATTTCTGTTTCAGGCTTAGAAGATGGCATTTTTCTAGAAATTTATTCATTTCTTCAAGGTTGTCTAATTTATTGGCGTAAAATTGTTTATAGTAATCTCTCTTTTTTATTTCTGTTATATTGGTTGTTATGTCTTCTCTTTCATTTCTTATTTTCTTTGAGTCCTCTTTATTTTAACCACTTCACTGAAGACTTATAAATTCTGCTCATCTTTGCAAAAAAAGAGAAGTTACATTGAGCTTATCTTTGTTTTTTCTTGTTCTCTATTTTATTTATTTTGTATCTGATTTTTATTATATCCTTCCTTTTGCTGATTTTGGATTTTGTTCTTCTGTATCTAATTCTTTTAGGTAGTAGGTTTTTTATTTGATATTCATCTGGTTTATTGAGATAGATCTGTATTGCTATAAGCTTCACTCTTAGAATAGCTGTTATTATATCCCATACATTTTGGAAAGTTGCATTTTTATTTTCATTTTTCTTAGATATTTTCTGAATTCCTATTCGATTTTTTCAATGACCCATTGGGGTTTTAGCAGTGTATTGTTTATTCTTCACATGTTTGTTGTTTGAGTTTTTCCCATTCCTTTCTGTAAATGGATTTCTAGTTTCATATAGTTATAGTCAGAAAAAATGCTAGGTATAGTTTCCACCCCCTTAAATTTGAGACTTATTTTGGGACCTAGAATGTGATCTGCTCTGGAGAAAATTTCATGTGCCCTTGAAAAGAATATGTATTCTATTGCTTTCGGATAGAACATCCTTTCAGTTCAGTTCAGTTCAGTTGCTCAGTCATGTCCGACTCTTTGCAACCCCATGAATCGCGGCACACGAGGCCTCCCTGTCCATTGAGTTGTCCATCACCAGCTCCTGGAGTTCACTCAGACTCATGTCCAGCGAGTCAGTGATGCCATCCAGCCATCTCATCCTCTGTCGTCCCCTTCTCTTTCTGCCCCCAATCCCTCTCAGCATCAGAGTCTTTTCCAATGAGTCAACTCTTTGCATGAGGTGGCCAAAGTACTGGAGCTTCAGCTTTAGCATCATTTCTTCCAAAGAAATCCCAGGGCTGATCTCCTTTAGAATGGACCGGTTGGATCTCCTTGCAGTCCAAGGGACTCTCAAGAGTCTACTCCAACAACACAGTTCAAAAGCATCAATTCTTCGGTGCTCAGCTTTCTTCACAGTCCAACTCTCACATCCATATATGACTACTGGAAAAACCATAGCCTTGACTAGACGGACCTTTGTTGGCAAAGTAATGTCTCTGCTTTTCAATGTGCTATCTAGGTTGGTCAGAACTTTCCTTCCAAGGAGTAAGCATCTTTTAATTTCATGTCTGCAGTCACCATCTGCGGTGATTGGAGCCCCCAAAAATAAAGTCTGACACTGTTTCCACTGTTTCCCCATCTATTTCCCATGAAGTGATGGGACCAGATGCCATGATCTTCATTTTCTGAATGTTGAGCTTTAAGCCAACTTTTTTCACTCTCCTCTTTCACCTTCATCAACAGGCTTTTTAGTTCCTCTTCACTTTCTGCCATAAGGGTGGTGTCATCTGCATATCTGAGGTTATTGATATTTCTCCCAGCAATTTTGATTCCAGCTTGTGCTTCTTCCAGCCCAGCGTTTCTCATAATGTACTCTGCATGAATTTCAATAAGCAGGGTGACAATATACAGCCTTGACGTACTCCTTTTCCTATTTGTAACCAGTCTGTTGTTCCATGTCCAGTTTTAACTGTTGCTCCCTGACCTGCATATAGGTTTCTCAAGGGGCAGGTCAGGTGGTCTGGTATTCCCATCTCTTTCAGAATTTTCCACAGTTTATTGTGATCCACACAGTCAAAGGCTTTGGCATAGTCAATAAAGCAGAAATAGATGTTTTTCTGGAACTTTCTTGCTTTTTCTATGATACAACAGATTTTGGCAATTGGATCTCTGGTTCCTCTGCCTTTTCTAAAACCAGCTTGAACATCTGGAAGTTCATGGTTCACGCATTGCTGAAGCCTGGCTTGGAGAATTTTGAGCATTACTTTACTAGCATGTGAGATGAGTGGAATTGTGTGGTAGTTTGAGCATTCTTTGGCATTTCCTTTCTTTGGGATTGGAATGAAAACTGAGCTTTTCTAGTCCTGTGGCCACTGCTGAGTTTTCCAAATTTGCTGGCATATTGAATGCCTTTAGATGTCTATTAAGTCCAATTGGTCTAATTTGTCATTTAAGACTACTATTTTCTTACGTATTTTCTATCTGGATGATCTATTCATTGATATAAGGGAAGTGTTAAAGTCTGCTAGTATAACTGAATTATTGTCAATTTCTCCTTTTCTGTCTATTACTATTTGCTTTATATATTTATGTGCTCCTATATTAGGTGTATATATATTAACAAGTGTTATGTCTCCTTTTATTGATCCCATTATCATTATACAATGCACTTTTTTTTTGTCTTTTGTTATATACTTCATTTTAAAATATACTTTGTCTGATAGGAACTTTGCTAGCCTAGCTTTCTAGTCATTTCCATTTACATGATATAATCATTTTCTAGGGCTTCCCTTATAGCTCAGAGTAAAGAATCTGCCTGCAATGCAGGATACCCCAATTTGATTCCTGGGTTGGGAAGATCCAGTGGAGAAGGAATAGGCTACCCATTCCAGTATTTTGGGGCTTTCCTTGTGGCTCAGCTGGTAAAGAATCCGCTTGCAATGTGGGAGACCTGGGTTTGATGCCTGGGTTGGGAAGATCTCCTGGAGAAGGAAAAGGCTACCCTCTCCAGTATTCTGGCTTTGAGAATTCCACGGACTACAGTCCATGGGATCGCAAAGAGTTGGACACGACTGAGCCACTTCCACTTTCACTTTCAAACATTTTCTATCCCTTCACTTTCAATTTTTTTGTGTCTTTTAGCTCTGACATGAGTCTCTTGTATCTTATAGCATACAGATGGATCTTGGTTTTTTTTTTTTTATCTATTCAGTCACCCCATGACTTTTGATTGGAACAATTATTCCATTGACATTCGAAGTGATTCTTGGTAGTTATATAGTTTTTGTCATTTTATTACTTGTTTTCTGGTTGTTTTTGTAGTTTTCTGTTCTTTTCTTCTTTTAGTTTCTTCCCTTGCAGTTTGATGATTTCCTTTAGTGATATTCTTTTGTTTTCTCTAGTTTTTGTGTATCTAATGTGTGTTTTTGATTTGTGGTTACGATGGGATTCATATAGGTTGACCTGTATCTCCTTGTTTTAAACTGGTACTCATTTGAATTCAAACACATTCTAAGAGATCTACATTTTTTTACTTCCCTCCCCACGTTTTATATTTTTCATGTCATAGTTTGCACCTTCCTGTTTATCACTTCACTGTTTATTTTAGTTATAGCTGATGTTATTATGTTTTTCTTTTACTCTTGTATCACCTTATTTCAGTGGTTAATCTACAGCCTTCCCTGTTTATTCACCTTTTCTTATAGATCCTTCTTGTTATTGTCTTTTCCACTTAGAGAAGACTTCTCAACATTTTCTTTCAGGATTGTTTTAGTATTGATCAACTCTTTTTGTTTTTCTCCTCTGAGAAGTTCTTTGTCTCTCTTTCAATTCTAAATGATAATCTTGCTGGGTGAGTATCCTAGGTTTCAGATTTTTCCCTTTCAGCAGTCTAATTATATCATGTCATTTCCTTCTAGCCAGCAAAGTTTTTGCAGAAAAGTCAGCTAGTGGCCTTATGGGTGTCCTCTTACATGTGATTCTTTGTCTCTTGAGGCCTTTATAATTCTCTTTAAGTTTTGCCATTTTAATTATGATAAGTCTTTGTGCTGATCTGTTTGTATCATTTTGTTTGGGATCTTCTGTGCTTCCTGTACCTGGATATATTTTCTTCTTCAGGTTTGAGAAATTTTCAACCTTAATTTCATCAAATAAATTTTCAGCCCTCTTCTCTCTCTTCTCCTTTTGAGTCCTCTATAATGTTAATGTTGATAGGTTTGATGTTGTCAGATAGGTCCCTTAAACTATTATAATTTAATTTTTTTCCTTTTTGATATTCTGATTGAGTGATTTTCATTGTTCTCTTTTCCAGATCACTTACATATTTTTTCTGTATCACGTACTTTGGTGTTAGTTCCATCTAGTGTGTTTTTTATTTCACTTATAGTCTTTGTTCTGACATGTCCTTTTTAAAATTTTCTAGTTTCCTTCTTTCTAGTTTCTTGTTAAAATTTCTGTGTTCATCTATTCTTTTCTCTAATTCAGTTAGCTTAGGATTCTTATCCTTATTAGCATCCAATGCTTTGAACTCTTTATCTGGAAAATTATTTTTTTCTCTTTCTTTTTTTCAGGTGTTTTCTCTAGTTTTATTCATTTGAAATAATTCATTTGTCTTCTGATTTTGCTTGTGAACTTTCTCTGACTCTGTGAAATTAGGTAAAACAGTTGCCTCTCCCAGTCTTAATGGTGTGTCTTGTGTGGGTGCATCCCTGTGCAGTCAACATGTACTTGGTGTCTTTGGTAGGAAAGTTGGATCTGAAGTGAGCATGGCTCATGTCTTCCCCTAGAGTGTACTGGCTCTTTGTTGGTGTGAGTTAGGGCTGGATATTGAGGGTCAAGAGCCAGAATCAGGTGTGAGCCAAGGTTTATCCTATCCTCAGTGGCTCAAATGTGGGTCCCAAGGTGCTAGAGCAGAATCCCTGAGGCTTGATTCCAAACTGGTTCTGTTCCCTCTAGATGTGCTCTCTCCCCACCACCAGCTGTGATATCTTCATCCTATAGGGAAGCAGTGCTGGAACAAGATGGGCTGCAGTGGGCACTGGGTATGGGCTAGGATGCATGCTATGCCGTCTCATCACATCAGTCAGAGTTCCAGATCGCTAACCATTTGTCACCTCCATGAACACCAATAATGGCCACTTTTGCCCCATTTGGATATTGTGCTAGGTCTAATCTGGCTCCATCCTCCGCAACTGGGCCCTCTCCTTAATATCATCAGCTTTCACCCTAGTGTGGTGAAGTCATACCAGTTAAAGTAATGGATTCCCCCTGATTCACTGCCTCCTTAGGTGCTAGCAATGGCTGTCCTTGACACATTCAATCGCCGACTTCCTCCTTCACAGCTGTATACTCCCCTTGCCTGGAACACCCCTCAGCCTGCTGTGGAGTTGTATTGCAGAGCAAGAGGGTAAGGAGTGGTACTCTTCTCAGGTTGGGGCATGCAGCAATGCAGTCTGAGAAATGGGCCCGAGACCTTGGCACCTTCAATCTACTTCCTCTATGTTGTTTCGGTAGTAAGCAAGCATGTGTATGCTCTTCACAACAGAGTCTAGGTTTCTTACAACTCTGCTTTCAGTCCCATTGGTTTTCAACCAGCTACGTGGACTCATTCCCCCAGTGTTGGGCCGCAGGGCTTGGGTGCCCAATATGTGATTCATGCCACATACCACCCAGGTAGAATCTCCAAGCTGTAATATTCCCCTCTACTTTTATGTCACCTTGAAGGGGCACTGGACCCAACCTCATCCCTTTTACCTCTTCCTACATGGTTTTGTATTGTTCTATCTTATAGCTTTGTTGTATAAGACTCTTTCTGCCAGTCTCAAGTATGTTTTCAGGTGAGAATTGCTGCACGTGTAAATGTATTCTTCAAGTACTCATGGGGGAAGTTGAGTTCCACATTCTTCTGCTCCCCCATCTTGCAAACCTCTCTCACCTCTGCCAACAGTTTTTTTCAGTGTTTTGTAAAAGCCCAAGATAAAAGTACACAGGTATTTATAAGCAACAGAAATGTGTTTCTTGCAGTTCCAGAGATTGGAAGTCCTAGATCAGGGTACCAACATGGTCAGGTTCTAGTGAGAACTCTCTTCTTGCCGACAGAGTGCCAACTTCTCCTTGTAACCTCATAATATGAAGAGCAGAGCGAGAGAAGGCAAGCTCTCTGCTATCTCATGTAAAGATGCTAATCCCATTCATGAAGGCTCCACCTTCATAACATCATCTAATTTTAATCACCTCACAAAGGCCCAACCTCCTATCATCCCTGGACAGTGGATGGACATTGGCTTTCAACATACGAATTTTAAGGTGACACAAACATTCAATCTATAACTTACACCATTTTTTAGGAAAGCACAACTACTCACTAGCTGGATGTCTAGATTTTTTTGTCTTGCTCTTGATACTGAGATAAAGTGTTTCCCTGTACTCAAATAACTTGTTCTGCTCTTCTTCATGACTGTAACACTGGCTACATGCAAAATTATATAGTAATGGAGGTTTTATTTAGTGCTCCTGTCTTTTCCCAGATATCCTATGCTTGCCTGTGCTTAAGCATGTTGTGTTTCAGAAGGAGGAGGAACTAGAGGACATCTGAAGCCACCATATTTAATGGCAAAGTTTCAGATCCCCAGTGACTGGGTGACAGAGCTTGCTGTTAGCGGTAGACTTGGAGCATAGCAGCCATCATCTCAACTGTATTTTCTATTAGTGAAGTTACACTGACAGAAAATACAGCTGTCTGGAGAGCTGTATTCGAAGTGTGGGGGGTGGGGATGAGCTCCAGTAACTCTCATGTCTTTGACAATCACAGCAAATCAAGGGATCATAACCTGACAGTAAGAATTAGCCTGTGGGATGTTAGTTCTGCACCATGCTCTCTGCTCTGTGTTTCCTTAAGAAGCTCACAGAACATTTTCCACATGGCATCCTTCTGTGTGGCTTTCTTTCCTGCTGTATCTATAACTGGTTGAAATAGCTCATGCCTTTCAATTTGCTGTTGCTCTTTGCTTTATAATAAAAATTGTTGCTTTCTGCTTGGTTAGGCTCTTGATCTTATGTTATTCCCAAAGGCTTTTGGCATCCCTTGGTTAAAGCCCATATCTTTTTAGATTCTTCCTATTTATTTCTGCTCCAAATTCACAGCTATGTTGGTGCTAAAGCCATTTATATAGAGACAGGCTGCCCCTTTGCTTAGCTGTAGGAAACTATGTTGAATAGACAAGTTTCTTTGCTAGGATTCAATAACCCCTCTCTTCATATGTCACCCACCCATACTGCACCCTCAGATTCCAGAAATCACTTATGTAGTTTGTTTACAGAAACCTGCCTTTGGGGTTCAGCACTATGTCTTTGCGGACAAGTACTTAAATCAATGTTTTCCAAACAGATTCCAACAAGGAAAACAAGCATATCAATTCTCTTTAGGATTTTGGTGGGTGATTATGAGTAAATATGCCATTAGTACCATAGCAGTTACCTCCTAAGTTTTCTCACTTTTTGTCTTTCCTTTGGACTCATTTCATGTACCCACTGTGGCTGGCATAATAGATCATTTTAGTCAATGAGGATCCTTTCTGGCATCCTTCCAGTGATACAACTCATTCCCTATTAGTCTTTCTCCAAAACAACCTTGTAATACTGTGACTTGGGAACCTAGCACTTGGAAGTGAAAATAGGACTATAGTCTTCATGTCATTGATCTTGTAGAACCTGCATTTTTGGACACTAGGAAATGGAAAAGAACTACACACAGAGACAGATTACCCTACAATTAGACTCACTTCACCATTTAATTCTTCACAGGTAAAATATTTTAATTAAATGAGATGACACACAGGACTGGAACAAAAAAGGCATATTTAGCAGAGTTTCTCTTTTTTCAGAGTCCCCAGTGCAGACATGTGGCTGCAGTGACATTGCCCACACAAAGTAGGGTATTACCAAAGGTGAAAAACTCTATTCTTGCTACACCAATGTCTTCTATTTTTGAGACTTACATCTCCCTCTAGAAGAAATTATGCTAAAAAGATTCACTACAATTTAAAGGAATGTTCTAGAACATCAGGCTCTTGCAGTTCTCCAAACAAACTTGAAGGCAGTGAGACCACGTGATAGCTGAGGTGCAAGAGCAGATTCTGTGTCCAGGTGTTTCTGAATATACCTCTACTTCTCATTTTTTCAGAAGTCTAGAAAATTTACTTCCCTCAACAGAGAAAATTTTCCCACATCCAAATGGTGACCATAATATTTTGTTCCTCATCAAAATATTCACCACTGTGACCTCTGCATTCTCAGAGAGTTATATTCAATTTTTCATTTATCTTTAGAAAATTGAAGGAAAGGGATATACCAACAGTGGCTCAGATGGTAAAGAATCTGCCTGCAATGCAGGAAACCTGGGTTCAATCCCTGGGTCGGGAAGATCCCCTGGAGAAGGGAATGGCCATTCATTCTAGTACTTTTGCCTTGAGAAGTCCATGGACTGAGGAGTCTGGCAGGCTACAGGCTCTAATCCATGGGGTTGCAAGGAGTCAGGCACAACTGACCAACTAACACTTTACAAAACTGAAGGAAAGGGGTATACCAGTAGTCACTCTGTAATCCTCTCAGTGATTTTGATCCTAAGGAACTTAAAGGAGAATAAAGCAGCAAAGTAGAATGGATGAATAATTCCACATCAATAAAATACAGTGTAGCATGGATGATAAATTCTACAGAGAGTTATAAAATTGAACTCTGGATCCACCAGAAAAGTCTCAGTTCTGTTACCTTCTCCACAGATACTCTTGCTTTCTTTTTCTCTTCATTGTTTTCCTTCCTGTTCCCATACATTGAAGAGACTGTTTGATCAACACTTACTTAGAAATCTCTGCAAAAACTTAATAGCTCTTATCTTTTTAAGAAAGTTTCATTTGAAGACAATTCTCTACTTCCTTAAGAGATGTAGCAGATTCAGTGTGGGGGTTGGGGGGAAGGGGGTGGTGGCTCCTCTAGAGCCATTTCCACATTATTGTTGACAAAATCAACCCAATCAGTTCAGAGAAGTAATATTCAGAGCTCCAGGCTGAGGCTCATGAATCAATCTTCTCATCCTTTTGAGACTCCATTACATTTAGGGATGTCCATTGGATCCAGTTCTATCCAGTGATATGGCTGCTGAGCTAGACATAGAGCAGTGTTTAGAGAAAATTTTTGCCTGTGCCTCTTAACTAAATGGACACAATTCCTGACTTAAAACCCTTTCTCCCTTCCCCTTCTTTTTGATTGAATGCAGACATTAAACTAACACTACAACAGCCATCTTGTGATCATGATGTGAAACAATAAGAGATGGCCAGATTAATCACAGAGATGCCAGCCAGCTCTGATGTCATAAGCCCCCTAAACAATGCAATTAGCAGCATCCCTGGAGACATTTTACATGTAGAAATAGCTTCCATTATTTAGTGTTCGTTGCCAAATGGTTTCTAGATGATACATGGTGCCTTCTATTTAAAAGATTACACCGATAATTCAATAATATACACCCATTAGTGAACACCCAGGCTGGATAGGGATAAACTTGATAAGAACCTGAGCAACTCAAGATCCTCTCAAGAAACGAAATTTAAATAAATGAAGGGGAAAATTGAATTACCTGTGTAGAGTTATCTACCTCATAAATAACTTGTCTTAGAATAGACTCTTTAGAGCAATTATTGCCTAAATTAGACACTTAAAAATATTCCATTATTTTAGAATTAGTCCATGAAGGTTCTGTAGTCTTCTAGTATTTGGAAGGAGAAGTAATGGGCAGTGCACCCAGCTTGTTGTTTCAAAGATGTATGACCCCCTGCCTTTGGAGAAGACAAAGGGTTACTGCTGGGAAATTAATTCTTTTGTTTCCCTGTATCTCCCGCAGACCACAGGTGAGTAACTGAGCTATACTTTTGTCACATTTCTCACCATGACCTCCTGGTTTTCACAGTTATTTGCAAAGAAATCATCAGTTAGAGATGAATGTGGCAATAAAGTGAACATTCACTGTTGGCTTCTCAGCCTTTTACCCTTTACTCAAGAATTGGATAGGGAAAGAGCATGAGTACAAGGATAAGAAAGTGTTAGAAGGAACCTGTGTAAAACAGGAAATAATAAAAGGAAATGATAGGAGAATAAAAGAGGTGAGGAATTGTGAGGTTTTCTTCATTTTTGTGAGGGAAAGTCTCCAAAGAGTTTTCTGAAGATAAGCTGAAGAGAGGACAAGGGATGTTAAGAAATATTCCATGTGACTTCCCTGGTGGCCCGGTGGTTAAGAATCCACCTGTCAATGCAGGGGATATGGGGTCAATCTCTAGTCCAGGAAGATCCCACTTGCCTTAGAGCAACTAAGCCTGTGCATCGTAACTACTGAGCCCACCCACCACAACTACTAAAGCTCGAGCACCCTAGAACCCATGCTCCACCGCAAGGGAAGCCACTGCAATGAGAAAGCCATTGCTCAGCAATGAAGACCCAGTGCAGCCAAAAAAAAAAAATTCATGAACTATTTGTTTGGAGAATCACAGTCTTGATATTTTAAAGAAAATATTTGAATTACTTCTAAGTTTGGAAGCTGACTGTTTTCCTTAATGTGACACCATCTGATACTGAATTGTACAGGCTTATAATAATCCATCCATATTTTAAAATCCAACATCTAGATATATACATGAAATGGTAATTAATGACACAGGCCAATAATTAAGTGTATATATATATATATATATGTATGTACACATAAGTTCAGCTCAGTTCAGTCGCTAAGCCATGTCCGATTCTTTGCGACCCTATGAATTGCAGCACGCCAGGCCTCCCTGTCCATCACCAACTCCTGGAGTTTACTCAAACTCATGTCCATTGAGTCGGTAATGCCATCCAGCTATCTCATCCTCTGTCGTCCCCTTCTCCTCCTGCCCCCAATCCCTCCCAGCATCAGAGTCTTTTCCAATGAGTCAATTCTTCGCATGAGGTGGCCAAAGTATTGGAGTTTCAGCTTCAACATCAATCCTTCCAAAGAAATCCCAGGACTGATCTTTATAATGGACTGGTTGGATCTCCTTGCTGTCCAAGGGACTCTCATGAGTCTTCTCCAACAGCACAGTTCAAAAGCATCAATTCTTTGGCGCTAAGCTTTCTTCACAGTCCAACTCTCACATCCATACACGACCACAGGAAAAACCATAGCCTTTGGACCTTTGTTGGCAAAGTAATGTCTCTGCTTTTTAATGTGCTATCTGCTGCTACTACTGCTGCTAAGTCGCTTCAGTCATGTCTGACTCTGGGCAGCCCACCAGGCTCCCCCATCCCTGGGATTCTCCAGGCAAGAACACTGGAGTGGGTTGCCATTTCCTTCTCCAGTACATAAAAGTGAAAAGTGAAAGTGAAGTTACTCAATTGTGCCTGACACTTAGCGACCCCATGGACTGCAGCCCACCAGGCTCCTCTAGGTTGGTCATAATTTTTCTTCCAAGGAGTAAGTGTCTTTTAAGTTCATGGCTGCAATCACCATCTGCAGTGAGTTTGGAGCCCAAAAAAATAAAGTCTGACACTGTTTCCACTGTTTCCCCATTTATTTCCCATGAAGTGATGGGACCAGATGCCATGATCTTTGTTTTCTGAATGTTGAGATTTAAGCCAACTTTTTCACTCTCCTCTTTCACTTTCATCAACAGGCTCTTCAGTTGCTCTACACTTTCTGCCTTAAGGGTGGTGTCATCTGCATATCTGAGGTTATTGATATTTCTCCTGGCAGTCTTGATTCCAGCTTGTGCTTCCTCCAGCCCAGCGTTTCTCATGATGTACTCTGCATAAAAGTTAAATAAGCAGTTTGACAACATACAGCCTTGACATACTCCTTTTCCTATATGGAACCAGTCTGTTATCCCATGTCCAGTTCTAAGTGTTGTTTCCTGACCTGCATACAGATTTCTCAAGAGGCAGGTCAGGTGGTCTGGTATTCCCATGTATTTCAGAATTTTCCACAGTTTATTGTGATCCACACAGTCAAATTCTTTGGCATAGTCAATAAAGCAGAAATAGATGTTTTTCTGGAACTCTCTTGCTTTTTCAGTGATCCAGTGGATGTTGGCCATTTGATCTGTGGTTCCTCTGCCTTTTCTAAAACCAGCTTGAACATCTGGAAGTTCATGGTTCATGTATTGCTGAAGCCTGGTGTGGAGAATTTTGAGCGTTACTTTACTAGCATGTGAAATGCGTGGAATTGTGTGGTAGTTTGAGCATTCTTTGGCATTGCCTTTCTTTGAGATTGGAATGAAAACTGGCCTTTTCCAGTCCTGTGGCCATTGCTGAGTTTTCCAAATTTGCTGGCATATTGAGTGCAGCACTTTCACAGCATCATCTTTCAGGATTTGAAATAGCTCAACTGGAATGCCATCACCTCCACTAGCTTTGTTCATAGTGATGCTTTCTAAGGCCCACTTGACTTCACATTCCAGGATGTCTGGCTCTAGGTGAGTGATCACACCATTGTAATCATCTGGGTCATGAAGATCTTTTTTGTACAGTTCTTCTGTGTTTTCTTGCCACCTCTTCTTAATATCTTCTGCTTCTGTTAGGTCCAGACCATTTCTGTCCTTTATCGAGCCCATCTTTGCATGAAATATTCCCTTGGTATCTCTAATTTTCTTGAAGAGATCTCTAGTCTTTCCTATTCTGTTGTTTTCCTCTATTTCTTTGCATCGATCACTGAGAAAGGCTTTCTTATCTCTCCTTGCTATTCTTTGGAACTCTGCATTCAGATGCTTATATCTTTCCTTTTCTCCTTTGCTTTTCGCTTCTCTTCCTTTCACAGCTGTTTGTAAGGCCTCCCCAGACAGCCATTTTGCTTTTTGCATTTCTTTACCATGGGAATGGTCTTGATCCCTGTCTCCTGCACAATGTCAGGAACCTCCATCCATAGTTTATCAGGCACTCTATCAGATCTAGGCCCTTAAATCTATTTCTCACTTCCATTGTATAATCTAAGGGATTTGATTTAGGTCATACCTGAATGGTCTACTGGTTTTCCCTACTTTCTTCAATTTAAGTCTGAATTTGGCAATAAGGAGTTCATGATCTGAGCCACAGTCAGCTCCTGGTCTTGTTTTTGCTGACTGTATAGAGCTTCTCCATCTTTGGCTGCAAAGAATATAATCAATCTGATTTCGGTGTTGACCATCTGGTGACGTCCATGTGTAGAGTCTTCTCTTGTGTTGTTGGAAGAGGGTGTTTGCTATGATCAGTGTTTTTCTTGGCAAAATTCTGTTGGCCTTTTCCCTGCTTCATTCCATATTCTAAGGCCAAATTTGCCTGTTACTTCAGGTGTTTCTTGACTTCCTACTTTTGCATTCCAGTCCCCTAGAATGAAAAGGACATCTTTTTTGGGTGTTAGTTCTAAAAGGTCTTGGAGGTCTTCAGAGAACCATTCAATCTCAGCTTCTTCAGTGTTAATGGTTGGGGCATAGTCTTGGATTACTCTGATATTGAATGGTTTGCCTTGGAATTGAACAGAGATCATTCTGTTGTTGTTGAGACTGCATCCAAGTACTGAATTTCAGACTCTTTATTGACCATGATGGCTACTCCATTTCTTCTAAGAGATTCCTGCCCACAGTAGTAGATATAATGGTCATCTGAGTTAAATTCACCCATTCCAGTTCATTTTAGTTCGCTGATTCCTAGAATGTTGACGTCCACTCTTGCCATCTCCTGTTTGACCACTTCCAATTTGCCTTGATTCATGGACCTAACATTCCAGGTTCCTATGCAATGTTGCTCTGTACAGCATCGGACATTGCTTCTATCACCAGTCACATCCACAACTGGGTATTGTTTTTGCTTTGGCTCCATCCCTTCATTCTTTCTGGAGTTATTTCTCCACTGATCTCCAGTAGCATATTGGGTACCTACTGACCTGGGGAGTTCCTTTTCAGTATCCTATCATTTTGACTTTTCATACTGTTCATGGGGCTCTCAAGGCAAGAATACTGAAGTGGTTTGCCATTACCTTCTCCAGTGGAACACATTCTGTCAGACCTCTCCACCATGACCCATCCATCTTGGGTGGCCCCACACGGCACGGTTTAGTTTCATTGAGTTAGACCAGGCTGCAGTCCGTGTGATCAGGTTGACTAGTTTTCTGTGATTATAGTTTCAGTGTGTCTGCCCTCTGATGCCCTCTCGCAACACCTACTGTCTTAATTGGGTTTCTCTTACCTTGAACATGGGATATCTCTTCACAGCTGCTCCAGTAATGTGCAGCTGCTGCTCCTTAGCTTGGACGAGGGGTATATATATATATACATATGTATATATATATATATAATTGAGTGTATATATGCTCAAACTGTAAAGCGTTTGTCTACAGTGCGGGAGACCTGGGTTCAGTCCCTGGGTCAGGAAGATTCCCTGGAGAAGAAAATGGCAGCCCACTCCAGTACTCTTGCCTAGAAAATCCCAGCAACGGTTGAGCCTAGTGTCCTTGGGTTCGCAGAGAGTTGGACACGACTGAGCAACTTCGCTTTCACTTTTATATATATATAATTAAGTGTGTATATATATATAATTAAGTATATATTTATAATTAAGTGTATATATATATAT
>SJYQ01001201.1:228552-240953 GCA_006410935.1 Redunca redunca
AAATTCTCTACTCACAGAGAAATGCAGAAACTAACCATTAGTGGAAACATCAAGTCTAGAGTCTTAGAATGTCACAGATGGAGGGATGATATAGGTTAACATGTGCATTGTACCGATAAAGAAGCTGAGGGCAAAATAGGTTAATGGACTTGTTCAAGGTTATTCCCAAGCTTTGTCCCCAGTTCTGTCATAGTCTTCTTGAACTGCTGCTGCAATACTTCAGACAGGTCAGCAATTCAAGACTCAGGCTCAGATTTTATATACTTTTAGACCAATGGGAGCTATGAGAAACCATGAGTGACACGTACTTCAAGAAGAACAGAAGAAGTAAATTATAAGGAAAACACAGTTGAACATGGTAAACGACACCTGTCAACAGCAAAGGGAGCATGCACTCATCTGCCATGACACCAGGAAATGAAACTACAATGAAAGACAACAGTGTTCTTCAGGTGCTGTCATCCTCCCTGGTTCTCCAGGGCATACAGATTCTGACTCTACAAGTCTGTGAATGCAGCAGAGGTGAAAAGTGGGCCTCCATTTCTAATCCTTATAGACCCCCACCCACTTGCACCCTGTATAAATCTCTAGATGTACTAAAATGTTGGGATAGGCTAATAGGAAAATAAAACATTTGCCCACTGAAAAAGATATTGGTAAGTGATAAGAAAATTTTAACTCCCTGCAATCTGGACATATAGCACCACCCTGTGTGTTCTTTAACACTCAAATAAAGGGCAAATCTAGAAGGAGAATTGAAGACACACAAGCATTGAAACCTGTTTCTAGGATGCTAGGCAAAATTATTAAAACAAAGTCCCCACACTCATAATGATCATGTTATGAAACTATAAACATTAAAGAACAATAAGATCTCTCTTTAGCACTGATAACTTTATGGGAGCAGAGACCTACTTTTCCTTAACTGAAACCACTTAGTATCAGAGAAGTTAAATAAATACACAGAGCTGCCCAGCTTCACCTGAAGAGGTTGTCAGAGCTAAGAAAATAGCTCAGCTAGCCAGTGTGTTCACCACACTGTCTCCCTTTTGTAGTGACTTCATGCATTGAGGCTGATATTTAGCAACTGCATTACAGAATAAGCAGCCTTGATAAAGATTCCAACACATAGTTATTTCTTTTAAATATTGAAGCTTGAAAAGCAGTAAATTCTTGTTATCTTTAAAAATCATTTCTATGAAATACCTCATACCCTTAGGAAATGAGGCAAATGTGCTATTGCTGTATGCTAAATTTTTAACTACCACAGACAAATAGGTCACCCATTTCTTGCTCTTTTCAACTAATCTCAGTGGGCCTCTGTTATGGAAGGAAATGAGATGGAGAATTTGTGACTGAGCAATGCATACTTTGGTCCCCTGAAATGGATGGAGGTGACTTAATTTTCTCTCAGCAGTATGGGGGTGTCAATTAGAAATGAAGGAAAGGTCAAAGTGAGAAAGCAGAAATGATTAAAATAAAGGGAACATTAACCTGAGTGCCAGAGACTCATCACTGAAGCTGAAAAAGGAAGTAGGCTGAGTGGAGGAGGAACAAGACGGGAATCACATTAATATTAAACAGGAAGGAACTACAGGAGGGCAGAGTGTGGAGGAGGAGACGAATCCCAAGGAGTGCAAACTAAATTGGGAAAGCTTAGATTCTTCTCTGAATATCTGTAACTATTATAAAGACATTAGTGAAAGTAAAAGTCACTCAGTCATGTCTGACTCTTTGCGACCCCATGGACTGTAATCTGCCAGTCTCCTCTGTCCATGGAATTCTCCAGGAAAGGATACTGGAGTGGGTTGCCATTCACTTCTCCAGGGATGGAACCCAGGTCTCCCACATTACAGGCAGATTCTTTACTGTCTGAGCCACCAAGGAAGCCCATAAATGCACTAGTAATTTTAAAAGGGAGGCAGGGAAGGTAGGAGGGAGGAAAGAAAGAAGGAAGGAAGGAAAGAAGGAAACAAAAAGTAGCTACTGTATTTTCTTTTAACGGTATATTTTCTAGACCTTCCTCTAAGCATTCTCCCCCACAAAAAATCCTTTTTCTAATCTGCTTCTCTCCAAGCCCCAGGCCCATTGCCCTGCCTTAACATCTAGATTTCAGGCATTAGAGAAATGACCCTGTGACCAGAAATGTCATTAGAAGTAAGAGTATTTGTCCAGGTGCTCTGGTTCTGGTCAGCTTTCCTGCTTTTTTCCACTGTCCTTATTTTCATTAGAGGGTCACATACCTAAAAACTCAAGCTGCAGCCAAAGCCGTAAACATTCCTGACAGTTATCAGGTAAAGTTGGAGTGTCAAAGCCCTAAAGGGAAGTGCAGGGAGAGCAGGAATGCAAGGAGGTGGTGGAGTGGATGGAGGAGGATGTGCAGGAGTAGATCCCACACCTTCAGACCATAGGTATAATGTTCACACACATGAGATAGACTTGCGTAAAAATCCATCTACTGTTAAAAATAGTTGCAATTGTTCAAACATGAAAGTTCTATGGTGGCCAATCTGTCTTCTTTCCCAGTGTTTTTTTTCTCACTCTCTGCCCCCAAGTTTATTTCATCCTGGATTATCTCCTATATAAAAAGGGGGAAAAAAGAACTAACAATGTTCCTTCCCTCCTTTTAATGCCCTGCTTCCCTGGAAAACTCTCAGAAAAATGTATTCAGTTTCTGGTGTTCTCAATACACGTTCTAACCTCTTTTAACTTCTCGAGCCTTAACAATGAGGTTTCAACACCATCATTCCACTGCAACTGCTTTTGCTTCAGATTGTATCATCTCTTCTCAGACCTTACCCAACCAACCCCTTCAACAGTATGGTGATATCGACCATGCCCTTTTCTTTGACACTCATTCTTACTTGCTATCCATACTGTCCTTTCTTCTGGCTCATGTTCTATCTCTTTGACTGATATTTCTCAGTCACTTCCAGGACTCCTCTTTCACACCACCTCTCAGTATTGAAGTTCTGTAGAGTCTGGCATTTGTTTTCTTCTTCCCTCACTTCATTCTCTCAGTCCCAAACAAATTCTTTGGGATAATTTTATCCAAATAGTGATAGAAAGATGATTCAGAAATTTTAAGTTCTACATTCAGTTAGAACAATGTTCAGAGGAGAAAGAAAACCGTCTTTTCCTGTGATACTTTTTAATAAATGGATAAACTTTTCCCTGGAAGCTAATTTACAGGTTTCCTGTCCCATTTAATTGGCCAAAACTGGGTCACATGTCAACAAACATTTGTTGGGTCAGTGATAGAAAAGAAGCATGAAATTTCTGTGGTGACTAATATCAATCATCTTGAGAAGCGATGATCTTTGTCAGAATAAAAGGACATTTTTCTTAAGTGTAACTAAGATGTAGGGTAACCACAAGAAAACATATAGTTCCCTAGGTTCCCCCGAAGGAGGCAGTACGGTTTGGCACACTTAGATGTAAATGGGAAAAAGGGAGAAAGTTGGGGAGGGTTGCGGTAAAATCTCTGAGTGGATATGTAGTGTTTGACACAATTGTTGTTGATGCAGTTTGTTGATCTTGTGATGATTTTCAGTGTCATCCTGTATCTAGCAAATGGATGGACTCTATTTTTAGTTTTAGTAGTTTGTGGATTTGTGTGTGTGTGTGCACTATGCTTGTATGATTGCATCATCTATAAATACATACTGTCCATGCTTTCACTCTATTACTCCTTATTTCTTTTTCTAAAATTACTGAAATGACCAAAATCTCTGTGCCATATTGAAAAGTGACAGTAATATCAGGTACATGACCTATTCCAACTTTAATAGAATGTATTAATGTCTAAATTTTCTCCATTATGTTTGCTATTTTCTGCAGATTTCTACTAGATAACCTCATCATCTCTTTTCTGATCCCAGTGGCTCTTCTTAGTTTAATCCCTCATTATCTCTCCCCAGGAGTAGTGCAAAACTGCCTAACTAATTTATCTGACTCTAGTCTCATCCCCCACAAATTTATATTTTGCATTGTGATCAAGTTAATATTTATGAAATGTAAATCTGATGATGACTCTATATGCTTATTCATTAACCCTGCAAAATGTATAGAACATGCAAGTCTAGGTTCCTGATGAAGAAGGTCAACTCTCCTTCATCTTACAGAACTTCATCTTACATAACTTCCTGTTAGTTAGAAGAGTATATGGTCTCAGCAAAATGAGAACACTTTAATGTTTACCAGACAAGTCCTATGCCCCTTTCAAGACTAAATCTTCATTACCCATCACAAATAATACTCTGAGATGTGCTTTCATTAAGATTTCTCTTCCCAACTTTTCCCAAGAATACTTCCTGCCCCCATATCATGTTATACTTGCATCACCTATGTATCACAAAATTTCTGCTCCACTGCTGACAAAATTCAGTTCTCAAAGGATCTTATGTTGTGTTCTTATATAAAAGAAACTGTGATTTTTTTCAGTCTTATTGAGATATAATTGACATATATCATTGCTATGTTTAAGGTGTGCAACATAACGTTTTGGCTTACATATATTGTAAAATGGTTACCACAGTAAATTTTGTTAATATCCATCATTTCATATTGATACAACAAAAAGAAAAAGCAAAAAGAAGAACTAAAAGATTTTATTTCTCCTTGTGGTGAAAACTCTTAGGATTTACTCTCCTAACATCTTTCTTACATACTATACAACAGTGTTAATTATAGCCATCATGTTGTACATTATGTACATAGGACTTAGTTTATAACTGGAAGTTTGTACCTTTTGACGAGAAAGTCTGTGATTTTGATGTGCAAAGGAACTGAAAAGTAATTGCAGCCCAGCCATGAGCTAGTGAGATTTCCCTCCTTCATTTCACAGTAAGCAGCACAGCTTTAGGTTAAATTCTACATCTTTGGTCTTATTTTGCACAACAGCCTCTTTCTACATTAAGGTATTTCCACAATCGTCTTTTGAATGTCAAGCTTCTATAATATCAACATATTGACATTTCCACAGCAAGCTGTGTTTGGTCAGGCCTCCTGTATTTCATGTGTGTGTTCCCCGTGCCTGACCTATTCTTCCATCTGAAAGCCTGTTCTCTTTCAAATGTCAGTTCCTATGTCATGTCTTCCACGATCTTACAACCCCATAGAGCAGAGGTTCCTTTATCTGCATAATTTCTCTATGTTTTACACATTTTACTGTACTTCCTCCCTTCGACTATTACGTACAACTTGGCACACAGGTGATTTGCAATAGATTTTGATGAATAATTGGATGTGTGTGTCGGAGGCACAGACCCGGCACAGTTCTTGGCATGTCATCAGTGTTCTGTACGTAGTTACTCCTTCTTGATTCAGTAGGCAATAGTAGCAGGACTCTATTACCCAATGTCATCCGAAGGAGACCACCAAGAGGACCTTCAGAGGTAAAGCAGCCTCAGTTACTCAGGGAGACACCAAACTGGGTCATGGAAACATTCAGTTCCTCATCACTCTCTATGTTGTGGGCATTTGGGCATGAGAATAAGGAAGCTCAGGTCAGTTCTGATGCTTTCACCATTGCTCAGGTGCTCTCATTTTGGAATCATCAAATTGGAGGAGATAAGAACTCAAAGCAGATAATGTTACCGGCCTGAGAATGGGGCTGGAGGGTGGCCTGAACAACAATATTGTGTGGAAGGATGTGGGGGCCTGGAGAAGCTATCAAGAGCTAAGGGATAAACTTTCTAACTGCACTAGCTTTGAAATAGGAGAAGCAATAGCCAGTCACTTTACTAGATGAAGTGTGCTAAAGTGCCTCATTTAATTATCACAACAGGCCTGCAAACTCAATATTATTCCCATTTTATAGATAAAGACCTTAGGGCTGAGTGAAATTAACTCATTTAATGAAGGTTATATAGATAGTAACTTTCTAGGCCAAGTTGCAAAATTAGCTCTGGTCTTATTCCAAATAATTTATTGTTTTATTGTTATTTTCTTAACCCTATTTTACAACATACTTTTGTCTAAGAGCAAAAGTGGCTTCAGTCCACACCATCCTCACAACCACTCTACTCCCTGTGTCCCTTAGCTAGCAGCATATTACAGTGTAATCCATAAGCTGTTTCTATAAAAGAGGGAACTCAGCAAGCCTTTAATGTCAGATGTCATGCAAACTGACTCCCCACCTCTCACATACCAAGAAGCAAGAACAAGAGCAATTAGACTGTGATGACTGATGTCAAACTAAAGAAAAGAGGCAAGAGGTGGTACAATACTTTTAAAAAGGGATAGCTTTAGTTTAAAAACAACATGAATCAGAATTTAAGCTAAACTGTAATTTCTATAATTTGGTGAATAAAAAGGAAATTAAACTTCTATTCACATCTAGTTCAGAAAGGTCTTGATTGTCATGTTATATTTTTATGTTGTATAGAAATACAAAATTGGGAATTCATTTCAGATTTGCAATAGCAATTTGAAGCTGTCATGTGAAAGAGATATTTGATGTGCTTTGCTTGATCCCACTGACAGTACCAAGACCAATGAATGGAAACTTCAGGGAGCATGATAAAAGAAAACATTCTGCAATAGATAGAGATGCTCAAAGATGGAATGAGTTGCTTCCAGTGAGAGTGTCTCCTCAGAGACATTCAAGAATAAGTGGGACAGCGCTTACTGGGGGCATTTCAAGATCAAAGACCCTAATGAGGCTGGATCAAATGATCTCTGAGGGTTTTTCCTAACCAGTACTTATTTGATTCCAGAATATTTGAAAGGATCTCTACTTCTCCTGGTGCTGTTTTGGTATCTTACCTTTATTGGGGAATGATGTAATAATATATCGGTAATTTATCCTTGCATGTATCCAAGTGCTTTGTTCTTGTCTACAGTCTCCCTCCATCATGCTCCTCATTAATATTACATGTTACTAGGTACTTACCAATATTAATTAACTTGATTTATCATGTGTTATAGTGAGCTTTAACCATCTTAGTAAACAAGTCTACAGCTAATCTTTAAAAAATATTTGCAATTACAAAGTCAAACGAAGAATCCAGGTATAAATTTTTAAATGAACAACTTATGGTACTTCTAATATTGTTTTTGACAGAAATTTGAAATTTATTTCTACTCCCATGTTATTGGATGTCACTCCAATTCATATTGCATTTTTGAAAATCTCTTTTCACATTGTTTGCAATTGATAAGACTTAGGTTCCCCTTTGCTGTTCATTTTTGTAGATTCACATGATCTTAAATCTGAGGAAACATCAAACTTTCTTCATCCCACCTTTCACTTGTACAGAGGATAAAATTTAAACTTCAAGTATTTAAATGCCATGTATAAAGCCATACGCTGCATTTTAAGTGCAAAATTTCATATAGAACCCTAGTTCTTAGTTCGTTACCTCTTTCTCCCTCTCCATATTATACACGTCATACATATTATATGTACTTATTTATTCTTAAAAATTATAATTGATATATCAGTTGATATAAGTGACCATATGTAATCATCCACAGTTGAGAATTTGGGTCTTTTTAAAATTTTTTTGTGGCTGTACGCATGCAGGATCTTAGTTCCCCAAACAACAGTGAAACCCATGTCCCCTGCAGTGGAAGCACCAGGGAAGAACCCCATTTGTTTTTATTTTATGTTTACTAGATAATTTTAGAAATACTCAATTCTACTAATATGTATTTATGTTTTACTTTGATTCTTTGGGCTTAATTATTGACAAGGCAAACAGTCCTTTCATTTAGCTGAGCTTATAATGTAGAGGTAAAGACAGCCAAGTAAAGGTTCAATTTCAACACTAGTGATAAACACTATGATAGAGGAAATGGAAATACATTAAAGAGTTACCTAAAATGGGCTTGGGAAGATTGGGGATGGTCAAGGAAGGCTTCTGGAGAAGTGATGGCTAACTGGAAAGCTGAAGGGCAGGCGGCAGTGATCCAAAGAAAGAGAACTAGAGGGAAGGAGAAAAGCACTCCAGAAAGAAAAGCACAAGTCTAGTCACAGCAGTGAGACAGGGAAAGGAGCATTCAAGGAACCAAAAGAAGTTAAGCATAAGTCTGTTAGAGGATTAACGAAGCAAGGAAGTGGGCATAAAAGTGTATAGATAGAAGTAAGGCAAAGGGAGAGTTACAGAATACCAAACAAACAGAAAATAATGGCACCGCAAGATTTGCACTACAGTTTAAAATCCCTGTTGAATTGCACATGCATTTCTTATATGGCTATGCTCCTCCAACTATCCCCAACCCAGCCAGCATTTTTTTTTCTTCTGTTTTTCTGGCTTCATGGGTGCTGTTGCTTTCTACCCAGTTGCTCAAACAAGAATTTTCTGATTAACTCCTACATCTGATTAGGTTGCCAAGACTTTTTTTTTTTTTTTGCTATCTTCAACTTTTTTTACATCTCCATCATCACTACTCTCTTGGTTTATCCTGGTTTGTTGTAGCAGCCAAGAGGTCTTTTTGCCTTTCATTTATCCTTTACCTTGCCAATTCATTCTCAACTGCCTCAGTTGGAGCAGAATGGTGCAATAGGGGAACACTGGGATTCAAGAAGGGAGAGTGAAAGATTTGCCACCAAAATTCTGATATATGATTTAGAGTCCAACTTAACAAATATGATTGATGTACCCGCCCAAGTACCATATAGAAAACACAAAGACACTGTCTGCCTGATGTCTCTTTCCCTCCTTTCAAATAGCTCCCCCTGCCCTTTCCCCCACATATTTTTGTTTCTAGAAATGCTTGTTGCTAGGACACAGATTTGAGAAAGAGCCCAAGAACAGTGACTTTTGGCACTGAGATTTACAGCAGGAGCAACCTAGATCTCTCTGTTATTTCTTCCATGAGCTGCTGCCAAACCATCCTAATTGGCTGTAAGCATTGTTAGGAAACTGTCAGCAGCCTGGATTACAGCTTTCCACAAGTGAGACTATACTGAAAACCAAGGGTGTCCACTGCCCTCCTTGTATTCTAGGACCTCTGGAACCAAAAATGGCAGCTAGGAGTTTAAAGAAGATACCAGGAAGATTATTCACAATTTAATTCCCTTTGAATTACCAGGGATACTATTAAGATACATTTTGAATTTTTCATCCTTAAAACAATTGTCCCAAAAAAAGCATTGATAATAGGTTGATACTACCACAAGTCAAATGACTGCCTTTTTAGCTCTATTTATCTCGTAATATAGACAAGTTATTTTCTATATATCATTTTCACCCATTCAAATATCAACAACTGAGCTCTTTCTCCTTTTCTCCCATCCAAGTACTAATCAGAACCAACCCTACTTGGCTTCCAAGATCAGACAAGATTGGGCACGTTCAGGGTGGCATGGCCGTAGACTCTCTTTCTTTTTCTGACTCAAAAGGAGGACAGAAGATTGTGAAATAACTCTATGAAACAACTTCTTACAGAACCACTTTGTAACCATGTAAGGTACAGTTAACAAGCAGAATACCATATAAGAAGTTGGCCTCTATTTAGAGCTGATTGGGAACTGTGTATTTAAAGCCTCGTAGCCCATTAACAATTTCAGTGGGAAGATGTTTTACTATAACTGAGTCATAGAACTGAGTTTAAGCAGATTTTAGTGTTTCTTGAGCTTTTTAGTGCCTGTGCCAAAGTATGTCTATTTTCCATTCTGTGTCTTCATGTTTAATGGATTTTGTACTACTGCAGTTTTTGTAATCATATTTGCCATTTTATAAGAAACAGTACTAGGAAGAAAATTATATATCCCACAGAATACAGATTCTGAGCATGTAAAAACACATTCTCAATAGATTTGTTTTTAATTTGCAAAATCTGTCCTGTGAAAGTGTTTGATTTCATGAGTTCTATCAAAAGTTTATCATGGTATTGTGACTACAATCAAGCTACAAATTATCTCCTTCAACCCAACAAGTTCTCATATGTGCCCTTGAAATCAATTGTCCCCTCCCACCCACTAAATTTCGACAATCATTGATCTGCTTTCCATCACAATATATATATATTTTTCTCCCTATAACTTCATATGAATAGAAGTATAGAATGTGTGGGCATCTCTGGTGGCTCAGTGGTAAAGAATCCACCAACAATGCAGGGGATGCAAGTTTGATCCCTGGGCCTGGAAGATCTCCTGGAGAAGGAAATGACAACCCACTCTAGTATTCTTGCTTGGGAAATCCCACAGACAGAGGAGCCTGGCAGGCTATAGTCCATGGGGTTGCAATGGAATTGCACATGACTTAGCAACTAAACAACAATAGAACGTATATTAGTTTTTTTCCTTATTCCTTTAATTAACAAGATGCTATTGAGATTTAGGAATAATGTAACTATCAGTAGTTTCTGCCTTTTTATTGCTGAATTGTGTTTCATTTTATATATATTCCAAGACTGTCCATTCTGGTGTTGATAAATATTTGCATTGTTTCCAGTTTTTTATCATTATGAATAAAAACTATAAACATTCCATTACATATCTTTGTAAGGGCATATATTTATTAATATTAATATATCAATAAAGGACAGAAATGGTATGGACCTAACAGAAGCAGAAGATATTAAGAAGAGGTGGCAAGAATACACAGAACAACTGTACAAAAAAGATCTTCACAACTCAGATATTCACGATGGTGTGATCATTCACACTCACCTAGAGCCAGACATCCTGGAATGTGAAGTCAAGTGGGCCTTAGGAAGCATCACTACAAACAAAGTTAGTGGAGGTGACAGAATTCCAGTTGAGCTATTTCAAATCCTAAAAGATGATGCAGTGAAATTGCTGCACTCAATATGTCAGCAAATTTGGAAAAGTCAGCAGTGGCCACAGGACTGGAAAAGGTCAGCTTTCATTCCAGTCTCAAAGAAAGACAGTGCCAAAGAATGCTCAAGCTACTGCACAATTGCATTCATCTCACACACTAGTAAAGTAACGCTCAAAATTCCCCACACCAGGCTTCAGCAATATGTGAACCATGAACTTGCAGATGTTCAAGCAGGTTTTAGAAAAGGCAGAAGAACCACAGATCAAATGGCCAACATCCACTGGATCATGGAAAAAGCAAGAGAGTTCCAGAAAAACATCTGTTTCTGCTTTATTGACTATGCCAAAGAATTTGACTGTGTGGATCACAATAAACTATGGGAAATTCTGAAAGAGATGGGAATACCAGACCACCTGACCTGCCTCTTGAGAAACCTATATGCAGGTCAGGAAGCAACACTTAAAACTGGACATAGAACAACAGCCTGGTTCCAAGTAGGAAAAGGAATACGTCAAGGCTGTATATTGTCACCCTGCTTATTTAACTTTTATGCAGAGTACATCATGAGAAATGCTGGGCTGGAGGAAGCACAAGCAGGAATCAAGATTGCCAAGAGAAATATCAATAACCTCAGATATGCAGATGACACCACCCTTATGGCAGACAGTGAAGAATTAAAGAGCCTGTTGATGAAAGTGAAAGAGGAGAATGAAAAAGTTGGCTTGAAGCTCAACATTCAGAAAACTAAGATCATGGCATCTGGTCCCATCACTTCATGGCAAATAGATGGGGAAACAGTGGAAACAGTGTCAGACTTTATTTTTGGGGGCTCCAGAATCACAGCAGATGGTGACTGCAACCATGAAATTAAAAGACGCTTGCTCCTTGTAAGGAAAGTTATGACCAACCTAGACAGTGTATTAAAAAGCAGAGATATTACTGTGCCAGCGAAGGTCCGTCTAGTCAAGGCTATGGTTTTTCCGTTGTCATGTATGGATGTGAGAGTAGGACTATAAAGAAAGCTGAGCACCAAAGAACTGATGCTTCTGAACTGTGGTGTTGGAGAAGATTCTTGAGAGCCCTTTTGACTGCAAGGAGATCTGACCAGTCATCCTAAAGGAGATCAATCCTGGGTGGTCATTTGAAGGACTGATGTTGAAGCTGAAAGTCAATACTTTGGCCACCTGATGCGAAGAGCTGACTCATTTGAAAAGACCCTGATGCTGGGAAAGATTGAGGGCGGGCGGAGAAGGGGACAATAGAGGATGAGATGGTTGGATGGCATCACTGACTCAATGGACATGGGTTTGGGTGGACTCCGGCAGCTGGTGATATACAGGGAGGCCTGGTGTGCTGAGTTTCATGAGGTCACAGAGAGTTGTACATGACTGAGCGACTGAACTGAAGGAGTGATATCATTAAGTAGTTTCAAAAAAGATATTTAACTTTGCATTCCCAAAAGTTCTAAATCCTTTGCAGCACTTGATACTGTTAATCATTTTCATTTTAGTTTTTTTAATGAGTGTGTAGTGATACTTCATTGTGATTTCAATTTGACAAATGACTAATGTTGTTGAGCATCCTTTCATTTGTCACTGTTTAACGGATTGTTTTCTTATTATGATTTATTCCAATTGATTTTTAAAATTAAAACATATACATAAGCAG